>JAQBSW010003373.1:0-84297 GCA_029291075.1 Eudiplozoon nipponicum | reverse complement strand
ATAAATCAACTTCTCCTTGTAACTTATCCGTAGGATCTTTATGAATTTTAGCGTATACATCTACATTATCTAGTTAATCTATTTTTTTATCATTATAAACAGTGCAACTGCTCAATAACAATTCGCCTTCGACGGCAAATGTAGAATACATTGTGGCATGATACGATGCCCATGAAAGTCCACGGATGTAGTTGCAATCTGCGTCTTGTCACAGTTGATCTTGAGTCCGTGGTTGGATAAGTGTGAGAGGACATTTGATAAATGCTTGGCATGAGATTCTAAGTCTGGACTGAATACCATTATTAATTCAACGGGATTTGACATACAGTAAGCGGCGTCGTCGCAAAGTATGTTGTTCATGAATCTTTGAAATGTCTAAATGAATAGATACAATAAGATTTATCTAACGGTTCTTCTTTTGGTTGCGAAGTTTTGTAACTAGGTTAAGTCTCTCTGTTAAAATATAACATATATTGTATTTCAATGCTACCACTTTTATTTTCCATCTTCGTTTGGAATCAACTAAATCCATGACGCTCCGTTCCTCCTTTGACACCACATGTAAACTCGCCTATCTACCATTTACATTCAGATCACATTTATCGATTATCTCAACCAAATGGTATGAATTCATCAAAGTATGGACTAAGAAGTAACAATATTTCCTTATTCTATGAAACTTATAAATTTTACATGTTGTTAATTGTTGGACTAACAATTATTATCAAAGTGTTGCTTGGTTTATGTACTTTTACTAAATCATATACTCTGGGCGCAATTGTATTTCTTCGTATGAATGCGCTACCATGCACTTGATCTGATTCACCTTTAGAAATCATGCTATTGATCAATAAATCAACTTCTCCTTGTAACTTATTCGTAGTATCTTTATAAATTTTAGCGTATACATATACATTATCTAGTTTATCTATTTTTTTATCATTATAAACAGTGCAACTGCTCAATAACAATTCGCCTCCGCCGGCAAATGTTGAATACATTGTGGCATGATACGATGCACGTGAAAGTCCACGGATGTATTTGCAATCTGCGTCTTGTCACAGTTGATCTTGAGTCCGTGGTTGGATAATTGTGAGAGGACATTTCGTAAATGCTTGGCATGAGATTCTAAGTCTGGACTGAATACCATTTTTAATTCAACGGGATATGACATACAGTAAGCGGCGTCGTCGCAAAGTATGTTGTCCATGAATCTTTGAAATGTCTAAATGAATAGATACAATAAGATTTATCTAACGGTTCTTCTTTTGGTTGCGAAGTTTTGTAACTAGGTTAAGTCTCTCTGTTAAAATATAACATATATTGTATTTCAATACTACCACTTTTATTTTCTTACTTCGTTTGGAATCAACTAAATCCATGACTCTCCGATCCTCCTTTGACACCACATGTAAACTCGCTTATCTTCCATTTACATTCAGATCACATTTATCGATTATCTCAACCAAATGGTATGAATTCATCAAAGTATGGATTAAGAAGTGACAATATTTCCTTATTCTATGAAAATTATAAATTTTACATGTTGTTAATTGTTGGACTAACAATTATTATCAAAGTGTTGCTTGGTTTATGTACTTTTACTAAACTATATACTCTGGGCGCAATTGTATTTCTTCGTATGAATGCGCTACCATGCACTTGATCTGATTCACCTTTAGAAATCATGCTATTGATCAATAAATCAACTTCTCCTTGTAACTTATTCGTAGGATCTTTATGAATTTTAGCGTATACATCTACATTATCTAGTTAATCTATTTTTTTATCATTATAAACAGTGCAACTGCTCAATAACAATTCGCATTCGACGGCAAATTTTGAATACATTTTGACATGATACGATGCCCAAGAAAGTCCACGGATGTAGTTCCAATGTGCGTCTTGTCACAGTTGATCTTGAGTCCGTGGTTGGATTAGTGTGAGAGGACATTTGATAAATGCTTGGCATGAGATTCTAAGTCTGGACTGAATACCATTATTAATTGAACGGGATTTGACATAGAGTAAGCGGCGTCGTCGCAAAGTATGTTGTTCATGAATTTTTGAAATGTGTAAATGAATAGATACAATATGATTTATCTAACGGTTCTTCTTTTGGTTGCGAAGTTTTGTAACTAGGTTAAGTCTCTCTGTTAAAATATGACATATATTGTATTTGAATGCTACCACATTTATTTTCTTACTTCGTTTGGAATCAACTAAATCCATGACCCTCCGATCCTCCTTTGACACCACATGTAAACTCGCCTATCTGCCATTAAATTTCACATCACATTTATCGATTATCTCAAAGAAATGGTATGAATTCATCAAAGTATGGATTAAGAAGTGACAATATTTCCTTATTCTATGAAAATTATAAATTTTACATGTTGTTAATTGTTGGACTAACAATTATTATCAAAGTGTTGCTTGGTTTATGTACTTTTACTAAATCATATACTCTGGGCGCAATTGTATTTCTTCGTATGAATGCGCTACCATGCACTTGATCTGATTCACCTTTAGAAATCATGCTATTGATGAATAAATCAACTTCTCCTTGTAACTTATTCGTAGGATCTTTATGAATTTTAGCGTATACATCTACATTATCCATTTAATCTATTTTTTATCATTACAAACAGTGCAACTGCTCAATAACAATTCGCCTTCGACGGCAAATGTAGAATACATTGTGGCATGATACGATGCCCATGAAAGTCCACGGATGCAGTTGCAATCTGCGTCTTGTCACAGTTGATCTTGAGTCCGTGGTTGGATAAGTGTGAGAGGACATTTCGTAAATGCTTGGCATGAGATTCTAAGTCTGGACTGAATACCATTATTAATTCAACGGGATTTGACATACAGTAAGCGGCGTCGTCGCAAAGTATGTTGTTCATGAATCTTTGAAATGTGTAAATGAATAGATACAATATGATTTATCTAACGGTTCTTCTTTTGGTTGCGAAGTTTTGTAACTAGGCTAAGTCTCTCTGTTAAAATATAACATATATTGTATTTCAATATTACCACTTTTATTTTCCTACTTCGTTTGGAATCAACTAAATCCATGACCCTCCGATCCTCCTTTGACACCACATGTAAACTCGCCTATCTACCATTTACATTCAGATCACATTTATCGATTATCTCAACCAAATGGTATGAATTCATCAAAGTATGGACTAAGAAGTAACAATATTTCCTTATTCTATGAAACTCATAAATTTTGACATGTTGTTAATTGTTGGACTAACAATTATTATCAAAGTGTTGCTTGGTTTATGTACTTTTACTAAACTATATACTCTGGGCGCAATTGTATTTCTTCGTATGAATGCGCTACCATGCACTTGATCTGATTCACCTTTAGAAGTCATCCTATTGATGAATAAATCAACTTCTCCTTGTAACTTTTTCGTAGGATCTTTATGAATTTTAGCGTATACATCTTCATTATCTAGTTAATCTATTTTTTTATCATTATAAACAGTGCAACTGCTCAATAACAATTCGCCTTCGACGGCAAATATTGAATACATTGTGGCATGATACGATGCCCAAGAAAATCCACGGATGTAGTTGCAATGTGCGTTTTGTCATAGTTCATCTTGATTCCGTGGTTGGATAAGTGTGAGAGGGCATTTGATAAATGCTTGGCATGAGATTCTAAGTCTGGACTGAATACCATTATTAATTGAACGGGATTTGACATACAGTAAGCGGCGTCGTCGCAAAGTATGTTGTTCATGAATTTTTGAAATGTGTAAATGAATAGATACAATATGATTTATCTAACGGTTCTTCTTTTGGTTGCGAAGTTTTGTAACTAGGTTAAGTCTCTCTGTTAAAATATAAAATATATTGTATTTCAATGCTACCACATTTATTTTCTTACTTCGTTTGGAATCAACTAAATCCATGACCCTCCGATCCTCCTTTGACACCACATGTAAACTCGCCTATCTACCATTTACATTCAGATCACATTTATCGATTATCTCAACCAAATGGTATGAATTCATCAAAGTTTGGACTAAGAAGTAACAATATTTCCTTATTCTATGAAACTTATAAATTTTACATGTTGTTAATTGTTGGACTAACAATTATTATCAAAGTGTTGCTTGGTTTATGTACTTTTACTAAACCAGATACTCTTGGCGCAATTGTATTTCTTCGTATGAATGCGCTACCATGCACTTGATCTGGTTCACCTTTAGAAATCATGTTATCGATCAATAAATCAACTTCTCCTTGTAAATTATTCGTAGTATCTTTGTGAATTTTAGCGTATACATCTACATTATCTAGATAATCTATTTTTTTATCATTATAAACAGTGCAAATGCTCAATAACAATTCGCCTTCGACGGCAAATGTTGAATACATTGTGGCATGATACGATGCCCAAGGAAGTCCACGGATGTAGTTGCAATGTGCGTCTTGTCACAGTTGATCTTGAGTCCGTGGTTGGATAAGTGTGAGAGGACATTAGATAAATGCTTGGCATGAGATTCTATGTCTGGACTTAATACCATTATTAATTCAACTGGATTTGACATGGAGTAAGCGGCGTCGTCGCAAAGTATGTTGTTCATGAATCTTTGAAATGTCTAAATGAATAGATACAATAAGATTTATCTAACGGTTCTTCTTTTGGTTGTGAAGTTTTTTATCTAGGTTAAGTCTCTCTGTTAAAATATAACATATATTGTATTTCAATGCTACCACTTTTATTTTCCTACTTCGTTTGGAATCAACTAAATCCATGACCCTCCGATTCTCCTTTGACACCACATGTAAACTCGCCTATCTACCATTTACATTCAGATCACATTTAAAGATTATTTCAACCAAATGGTATGAATTCTTCAAAGTATGGACTAAGAAGTAACAATATTTTCTTATTCTCTGAAACTTATTAATTTTACATGTTGTTAATTGTTGGACTAACAATTATTATCAAAGTGTTGCTTGGTTTATGTACTTTTACTAAACCAGATACTCTGGGCGCAATTGTATTTCTTCGTATGAATGCGCTACCATGCACTTGATCTGATTCACCTTTAGAAATCATGCTATTGATCAATAAATCAACTTCTCCTTGTAAATTATTCGTAGTATCTTTATGAATTTTAGCGTATACATCTACATTATCTAGTTAATCTATTTTTTTATCATTATGAACAGTGCAACTGCTCAATAACAATTCGCCTTCGACGGCAAATGTTGAATACATTGTGGCATGATACGATGCCCAAGAAAGTCCACGGATGTAGTTGCAATGTGCGTCTTGTCACAGTTGATCTTGAGTCCGTGGTTGGATAAGTGTGAGAGGACATTAGATAAATGCTTGGCATGAGATTCTATGTCTGGACTTAATACCATTATTAATTCAACTGGATTTGACATAGAGTAAGCGGCGTCGTCGCAAAGTATGTTGTTCATGAATCTTTGAAATGTCTAAATGAATAGATACAATAAGATTTATCTAACGGTTCTTCTTTTGGTTGTGAAGTTTTTTATCTAGGTTAAGTCTCTCTGTTAAAATATAACATATATTGTATTTCAATGCTACCACTTTTATTTTCCTACTTCGTTTGGAATCAACTAAATCCATGACCGTCCGATTCTCCTTTGACACCACATGTAAACTCGCCTATCTACCATTTACATTCAGATCACATTTAAAGATTATTTCAACCAAATTGTATGAATTCTTCAAAGTATGGACTAAGAAGTAACAATATTTTCTTATTCTCTGAAACTTATTAATTTTACATGTTGTTAATTGTTGGACTAACAATTATTATCAAAGTGTTGCTTGGTTTATGTACTTTTACTAAACCAGATACTCTGGGCGCAATTGTATTTCTTCGTATGAATGCGCTACCATGCACTTGATCTGATTCACCTTTAGAAATTATGCTATTGATCAATAAATCAACTTCTCCTTGTAAATTATTCGTAGTATCTTTATGAATTTTAGCGTATACATATACATTATCTAGTTAATCTATTTTTTTATCATTAGAAACAGTGCAACTGCTCAATAACAATTCGCCTTTGACGGCAAATGTTGAATACACTGTGGCATGATACGATGCACTTGAAAGTCCACGGATGTAGTTGCAATCTGCGTCTTGTCACAGTTGATCTTGAGTCCGTGGTTGGATAAGTGTGAGAGGATATTTCGTAAATGATTGGCATGAGATTCTAAGTCTGGACTGAATATCATTATTAATTCAACGGGATTTGACATACAGTAAGCGGCGTCGTCACAAAGTATGTTGTTCATGAATCTTTTAAATGTCTGTGTAGCACACTTAGAATAGAATAGAATAGAATAGAATAGAATAGAATATCTTTATTTGGATTCAAACCACACATGTTCCATCAAATAATAAAATTAGAAAATGTACAATATAAAAAGATATCACATCACATATATATGTGCAATTAGTTGTACTGTACAATTTATCAGCATCAGAAAGTTCAGCTGTAAAGAGTGATAGATTCTTCATCAAAATTAGAAAAATTTAAGATATAATTCGAGTATAACAGTTTGTAAGAAAAAAGGTAACCATGACTAATTATTGATTGTATGCATTGTTGATTAACAAGATGATATAATGCATAACCTTTCAGTTTTAATAATACACAATTTGAAGATAGATTCTCGAGAAATTATGTTGCTGAAACACAATTAATCCTGTCTTTTATTTAACCATGAGAATGTATTATCATAATCAAAATTAAAAATATCAGCAGGATTGAACACTTTTTCTAGTTCGGTAGATAAAAATTTAAAAGACATTTTAGTTGGAGGCGTTTCTCTAAGCCCCTTTAGCAATTGATTGTAAATTTTGTAAATTTTTAAAAAAGAGAGTAGCTTGCTCGCAACATTCCCACCATTGGTGGTTTGACTTGAATAAAATAGAATAGGAAATCTTTATTTGGATTCAAACCTTACATGTTCCATCAAATAAAAATAGAAAATGTACAATATAAAAACATATCACATCACATAGGTATGTGCAATTAGTTGTACTGTACAATTTATCAGCATCAGAAAGTTCGGTTATAAAGAGAGATAGATTCATCATCAAAAATAGAAAAATTTAATGTATTATTCGAGTGTAACATTATGCAAAAAAGGGAACCATGACTAATAATTGATTGTATGTATTGTTGTTTAACATACTATGTAATGCACAACGTTTCAGTATTAATAGTACAAAACTTGAAGATAGAATCTCGAGAAGTTATGCTGCTGAAAAACAATTAATCCTGTCTTTTATTTAACCACGAGAAAGTATTATCATAATCAAAATTAAAAATATCAGCAGGATTGAACACTTTTTCTAGTTCGGTAGATAAAAATTTAAGAGACATTTTAGATGGAGGCGTTTCTCTAAGCCATTTTGGCAATTGATTGTAAATTTTGAAAATTTTTGAAAAAGAGAATAGCTTGCTCGCAACATTCCCTACCAATGGTGGAGATATTGCAAATTGACCAGATCTAGTTCCAACTTCATGACTCTTTCTTATTGGATTCATATAGGCACCAGTCCACTGGTTCAAATGGAAAACTTTTATGCAATAGCACATCCTCCGAAACCAAAAAGGATGCTGTGATACAAACTGTAATCTAGTGGCATATATAGTGCAGGAGATAGGACTTATTTGTTTCACAACTTTTCTTTGTACAACTTCTATCTTATTAGACAAACCCTTTGTTAAAGGATTCCAAGTAGGAGCAGCATATTCTAATATCGGTCTAATCCATATTATAAACATTTTATATTTTATTTCACTCGATAAAATATTTCTATTTATTAGTGCCCATCTGTTCTTGGCACTGCCTACTATCCTTTCAATATGTCTCTCAGCAGAAGCCGTACAATGAATAGTTATGCCTAAATCCTTAATTTCTTGCATAAGTTTAATCTCAAAAGCATCATTAATCTCAGCATCATGAAAATAAACATAATTGAAATCAGTTCTGTTACCTATTTTTAAAGCTCTCGTCTTTTTACTGTTTATTCTCAGCCCTAGTGTTAACAAGTATCTACTTAAATCATACAAATCTAGTGTCACATTATTTTTGGAGAATTCAACATTTTTTGGATCAATTGGGAAGATTATTTTTAAATCATCAGCGAATTTGCAAACTCGACCGTTAAGGATCTTAGTTTCCAAATGTGCAAATACAATTTTAAATAAAATGGGCCCCAAGCTTGATCCCTGTGGAACTCCACTCGTTACTCGTTTCGATTTTGATATCAAATCGTTTACTTGAATACTCATTCGTCGATTATATAGATAGTATTTAAGTAATCTAAAAATATTCGGATCAATATTCAACAAACTAATCGCATTCAAAATAGCATCAAATGATATAGAGTCAAAAGCTTTTGAGATATCTATAAATACAATTAATGCATCTAACTTTTTCTCATCTAATGTAATTACATGTTTCCACATAGAGAGAATATTAGTAGTTGTCGACCTGTCTTTTGTAAAGCCGTGTTGGTACATATCAAAATCAGCCGGCAACATACGTTCTAAATGATCTAGTATCAATCGTTCTATTATCTTCAAAAACGAAGGGATAATAGAGATTAATCTATAATCACTGGCGCACTGTGGCTTACTTACTTTTGGCAATGGTTTAGCTACTATCGTTAATATATCAATTGGTAATTTCCCATCCTTCAAAATTCTATTTATAAAATTGCAGAGCGCATTCATAAAATTTAAAGGTAATTGAAGTAGGTTATCAATCGATATACCAAGGTGATCTTTTTGTTTTTTTTGATTTTATTTTTAACATTAATTCTATCAATGCATCACTGTCAATAACAAGTCCTAGATCCTGGTTTCCCGAAGGATCAGGTAGATCAATGAAATTACTTTCGTTATGTGGATTACATAACAATTTGCCAAATACTTCATCCAATTCACAGAGAAATTCATACTCAGTTTTACCCACAGGTAATATAAGCTTTAATTTTTCCTTATATTTACTGTAGTCTGTGAGTAGTTTGTATCCTAGTCTAGGATTGCTTTTCAGTTTGGCCAAAATAATTCTCTCAGATCTTTGACGGATTATCAGCAGTGATGAATTAATTTCTTTATCAATCAATTCTTACCTCATTTTTTTAATACTATTGATAAGACTACATTTCATTATATTATCTCGTTTGATTCTTAGCTTACATAACTTCCTATTGAATCTCTTGGGTATAACATCCGTAAATGTAGACGCCCTAAACATATCAGATAATAACAATGAAACAGAAGAAACAAATTCGTCATTATTCATGATAAAAAAACATTCATAATCAATAGATAAGCTTAATTCTCTAAAAAGATTCCAGTTGATTCTGGAACATTGCTCGTGCGCACTTTCAAAATTAGGTTTCTGTGCTTTGCTACTTGAAAGGTTCCATTGTAAAATGATTTGTTTATGATCCAATTCTTTGAAGTAATTTACTACATCATAACTGTGTGAGTTCAACGCTTCAACTTAAGTCCAAAAGGCATGCAAAGTTATTCGAAATGGCCAAATAGAGATGGCCACAATCTTTTAAAACTCGTCTGGCGTAACCGGGATGTGGTGGTAGGCTTGCCTGAGGAAATTGCTGCCGTTGAGTTTTTAATGTAAGTTGTTAATATTGGGAATAGGATGTGCATCCGATCTTGTCACTGAATTTAACTTGCTGTAATGTCCACAGGCTCTGTACGATCCGTTTGATTTGGAGACTAAGTGCAGTGGTGACGCCCATGAACTTTTCAATGATATGATGATTCCATCTTCCAATAGCCTTGAAAATATCTCTTCGGCAGCTTTCAGTTTAACAGGGGCCAATAGTCGCTTCTTGAGTACAATAGATTGTCCTCCTGTGACGATATGGCGCATCGTGTTGGAGACTCGTAGCTCTGACTTGCTGAGATCTAAAGGCGATTTGTGTTCTCGAAGAGCTGCTAATATCTTCGCTGAATGATGCACTGGGGTTGGCTGAATGATGTGTAACTACAAGTGCTAGGTGTCAAGTGTCCACAAACGTTGCTCAAGTCCGGTGGAGTGGTCGATGATCTATTGATTGGCAAAATCAACAATGAGCAGAAATTTCAAAAGGAAATCAAGGTCTATTATGTTGGGTGAGACCTTGGCGACGTTGGTAGACCTATGTTGAGTGTGCGATACTGGCTGCCATAAGTAGGCATGGACTCCCCTGTAGCTTTTGCGAGTAAAACGCCTAGCGAAATCTCAGCCGTTGAATCACTTGAGAACTGAGACTGCTGCACTTTTGTCTACGATAAATTCTTCGCCAGTTCTGAAATCAAGAAGATGCAGAATTTCGTCGGAATGATTGTCCAGGTCATGCAAATAAATAGGCTGGTGATAGAGACTGACACTGTCAGTTTGGCCGTCTATGTGGTATATTCGGCGTGGATGAATAGAGTCAATAGAAATGTCAGATAGTATGTGATTGCTTCCTTGTGGCAACGTTGATGTCCTTGATGCGCAGAAGGTACGATCTTCTACTTTCCGCGCCATACGTCTCTCGATCCTTATGCTCCACTGCGCCTGTTTTCTGTGGCTTTTCTCGTCAACTGTGGAAATTGGCATTCATTTGGAAATTCTTCCGAACGGCAGAGATAGATTTGACATAAATTAGAAAACTTCTGGTGATTATAGCACCAGTTCTTGGGAGCATATCTATTAAAAGATTGAGGTTATCTAGATCGGCGCATATTTTTATTTCGTTTTCTGGAAGGAAAAATTGGTCGTGCGTTAGGATTTCCCTATGGCCTATCCCTGTATACCTTTAGCCATATTTGCTATCGTCCTCATTAAAGAGGTGATTCTATCATCTTGTGGGTAAGGACAAAGAGATGATGTATTTAAATTAGGTTCAAAAACCCTAAATTATAACTCCCATATCTCAGATAATTTATCAACAGAGAGAATGTTGGAGAGCTGTCTGGCGAATAATTTTAGTTATTGTGGAAGATTGTTATTAAAAACAACCTTAGCCTCATGGTCAGAAACATTGGTTTTATACCAACGCTTCCGCAATTCCTTTAAAATCTCAATGTGGCCAAAGTTTGGATATCTAACTGCGCATATTTATTTATTATCTGCTCAGTTTCAGTGAGACCCAGCAAATATTCTACTTTATTTTGGAGGACAAAAATGGGATTGTGTAGTTTCTTAATGGCCTCAAGCTTCGGATAAATCCGTCGCTGCAATTCTAAAGGTAGTTTAGCAACAACCTTTGACAGTTTTTGATGACTGTCATAATCTGGAAGAGGGGCGAAAGCGGAGTCTACGCGCATAAAGCATAGCTCGCTATCTCAATCCCAAAAAGGAATATCAATATCTAAAATTGGACCTGATATTCTAACTATCTTACGGGATTTTAAAAGCATTAATTTTTAAGCAAGATTAAATGTATAAAAAGACGTAAAACGAAATACTTACCAAAATCTGCTTCTACAGTTGAAACTGACGGGATGACGAATGCAGAAAACTGACGAAATGAAAATTTGTTTTCACAGTTGAAAATGACGAAATCAGGATCGAAGCACACAGAAAATAGATGAAATTATGCTCTTTCACAATATCACAAGTCACAATTCACCAGTTTTGAACAGTCAAAAAAATAATGTGCTTCCACAAAATCATAAAAATTAGTGTCCACATTCCAGTTTGGCACAAAAAATGACGTCATCATAAGTGTGTACAATTTTTTATAGTTTCACAGTTTTGCACGTAGGAGACAAAAAACTTCCTTCAAAAAATATTTCCATCCCAACGAAAAAGACTTACCAGACATCGACTTTAAGAAAGATACACAACCAGAGTAAAATGTGGTATGTGCTAACGTCAATTTAATATCACCCATGATAATAAAATTGAAAAATAAACATAGCCGATTGTATTTTATGCCAAAAGTTTCGTGATATAAAAACGAGTCAAGAAAATAATACTGCTCTCAGTATCCTGGCGTGGTCGCCAATTTGTAAAACGCCCGAACTTCAAGCAAATGCCGTACGTCGTTTACAATGTTTT
Organism: Eudiplozoon nipponicum; assembly: GCA_029291075.1. Taxonomy (NCBI): domain Eukaryota; kingdom Metazoa; phylum Platyhelminthes; class Monogenea; order Mazocraeidea; family Diplozoidae; genus Eudiplozoon; species Eudiplozoon nipponicum. The sequence continues at coordinate 72,200 of JAQBSW010003373.1, read as the reverse complement.
GATGTGCCAAGACGGCTGAGAGTTAGTCCTGTTGAGGGCCCTTATTATGGCCACCAACAGAACTAACGTTCTGCAGCAAATCCCAGAATTTTAGTTAGTATAGCAGTGTCTAGAAATACTCCTAGATATTTGAGACCGGCTCTGGTTGTCTGGCTGGTTTTCCTTCTGTTGTGGCGTTGACATCAGCGTCGAGAAACAGTGTGAAGGCTAAGTATTGCCTCGTTGAAAATCTGCGACAACACCGAGGTGACTGGCATACGTAAAGGTCCAATAAGTAGATGTTGCTCCATCTCACTAGTTGTGCAACAACAAGATTGGCGTGACTAAAATTGACTCTGCGTTTGAAGCAAGTCCAGAAGTCAGCGTAGGTTAAAAGTCAGTTTAACAGGAGACAGCACGCACACGTAGTGCACAGCAGAAATAAAACGTGAATACACCGCGCTTATATATTTTGAAACCGAAAGCTCGCATGCCAATGGTTAATGGAAAATTTCGCTTATTTTAATTGGTGCTACGTAAATTAAATTTGAATTTCATTTACGCAATGTGTCGGCGAATTGTTCTTGAACCATTATATCAGATTGACTTAACAGAACCATCGCTCCTCATTTGTCTACTTTCAAACATATCACACTGTTTGTTATTAATTTTTTTCTAGGTCATTTTATTTCATAATTTGGTTCACATTTTTCTATTCGTGCGTTGACACAGTTGTGGCTTTGTCTAATTCAAACCTAACCTTATCTTACTCTGAGAGGAATTGTGTTGTTTTTACCGTTTCAGTAGTTGCATATTGGGTGATTTGTCAATTAAGATATCTGTAATCAGACCAATATTAAGCATATGCAGCTGATTCCTATTAAGTTTTATTTTAGATTGACCAATGATTGACCAATCAATTAGTTACTGCATGACTTATCTTAACTCTGGTCTTTCTTTAGATGCCCAAATATCCTAACTTTCTGTCATGTCTGATATGAAACGTTTTAATCTCTCTTTCTACATGAGCTATTAGTAAAATCCTCTATATATTTAAAATCATCCGCGTGTAGAAGAGAAAGTAACGTAGATCTATATTTAGATTTTTTTCTCATCAGTTTATATTTGCGATTTTCTAAATCGCGAATCAACGTATTCATTATTAAGAGACCATTATTACTTACATGAAATGACAGTTTAAATTTAAAACAATTAGGATTTACACAATTTTTTAAACTTTTTAATAAAACGAATATTTTCCATTAATCTTAATAATTGTTTCTTGATGTCGAGTAATGCATTATTCAACTTCACTGCCATAGCTCCTTATTTCGTACCGAAATAAGCTTTGAAAGACACACTTTACACGGCAGATAATAGATTAAATACCTTTTCCTTGTTGGGCTAAACAAGGTTTTCGCATTCCACTTTTTTTCAAATTGACTGCGAATATTTCTACTTCCGATTTCGGAAACCTTTTACAACGGAAAGCATATCTAACAAACAGTTTGACAATCAGTATGTTAAGTGGAAATTTTAGTTTAATCTTTTTAACTTGTACTTACTGCTAGATTCTTAAGCATTAATGTCTTTTCACTAGGTAAGTGTATGTCATATGTGTGTGTATGCGTCTGAATGTAAACTCACATAGAAATGAATTTACAGTAATTTAATAACAAATACTGACGACTCACTAGATAAGCGTACGCCGTGCCTGTGTGTTTTTTCGTTTGTTTTGGATTTAGAAATAATCAGCATCTGCACGTGTACACTCATCTAAGTGAATATGCAGCGATTTGTCATCATCTGAAAATTCAATGCGTTTCTATGTGTGTTGGCATTTAAATACAATTGAGAAATAATCAGTTACATAAAACTCGTGGCACGTGTATCACTCATACATTTGAAACTAAAGTAATAAATGTCAATTGCTCTTTCACTCGTCAGACCTACGTCTACACTTGCTTTCCTAAATGAATTAATTACGAGTGGCATCCCAGTGAGGAGGGGGCAAGAGACACCTAAATACCCGGGCGCAAATTTTCAAAGAAAATAATTAAGGATTAGTAAAATTAATTAAGATAAAGATAAAATGTGTTAATAGGATAGAATTTTAAAATAAATAGGTATCATGCAATAAATTTTGAAATTGCTTATTAAAGAAAGATAAAAGTAATAGTTCAAAGAATAATTGCCTTTTTTCTCTAAAAAACGTAAATATTTGCTCAATGGTGTTACACTAAAAAACGAACCTAATTAATAGATGTATTAATATAACGAGCAATCAATAATCAAATGATAAATTAATCCGTAAATAAATTAGGAGATATTGAATTACACCTCCCGCTCTCTTTATGTTAATAGAAACCCAATGTTCTTATTCTTTTACTTTAACGAGTTTCTGTTTCAGATTCATGCATTCTTCGCTTCCTACCATTATTTAATTCTGTATTCCAAATCGGACTTAGTGATTTTTCTACGGCTGTTTCATACATTATATCATTTCTCGATTTAATTTCGATGAATTTTCTAATCAATTTTGTCTACTACGACCACAATTTGAAATGCGTCTGCAACCATCCCAACTTATTGTGTCTTGTACCAAATGTGTGATGTGCAAGATCTGATCTATTAACATGGCCATATTTCCATGCGGTTCTATTTTACCCTCTCCTTACCTATATTGGTCGCATGGTTTCACTCACTTACATGAGGTTAGAGTCCTTAAATGTGGTTTTATCTACTCCTTATTTATCAAATGGTTCACGGCTCTCTATCGGTCGGGAAATTTAATAGGCAACAAAAGAGTTTGTTTTAAAATAATGCGGACATCGTATGTCAATGCTACAGCATTTCTTTTCCTATTTGGTGATGAGTCAAGTATTACCATAAATCTTTGATCCAATTGTGATCTATCTGGCATCGCGTACGTCCAATTATGATTAAATGTAATCATGAAAACTATCATGGTTGCCTTTATTAATTTTAGCGGATACCAACTGGCACTGAATATTTCTCGCCATTCACCTGGTGCAATATCCCTTTTCTTTGGATCTGTTAGTTTGAGGATACAAATTAGTATTGATTTCAAGGTAAGGACTCCATATATAGGATTCATTTAATGAAAAATTAAGAAAGATATCTGACATTTTCCTTCCTATAAATATTTCATCGTAATTTTATACCGTTTCTTATTAATTCGACGCATAATTGGTATTCAATCGTATATATCAACTCGCTAACTTGATAGGATAAGTTTCATAAATTCGTCCTTTCATCTTCCATGCAATTTTGAACAACTAAGAATATATGAATACATCCATCGCAAATTATTTTCACGGTAAATAGTCAATAGCTGGTAGAAAAATAAGTTCCATTAAGTTAATTAGTTAAAAAAAGGAGGATTACAAATTAAATTCGAAACTTCCCAACTGAATAAAAGATTATAAATATATTGTAAATAAAATTTGCCTCATAATCGCAATGGCTTATTAAAATAACTATACTCCCGTAAATAACTTATTTATGAAAAACAGTAAGATGACGAGTAAAAGCGAATCAAATTATAAGTTGAACCTAAAATTAGTTAAGAGATTGTTAATTAATCAGCTCTTAAATTCTGTCAGTTAATGGTAATTCAACCATCTTCCTCTTTTGATTGAACGTGTTTTCCTTACTAAATCGAGCACTCTTTGCTTCATAATATTATTTAGTACGGTATTCCAAAACGAGCCTACGAATTTTTCTTCTGTTGTTTCATTTATTATACTATTCTATTTCAATGAATTTTCTAATCTGTATTGCTGATCTATTACGATAACATATTGACATGTTTGAAACCATTCCAATAAGTTGTGAAATATTTATTATTATAATCAAGGTTGCGGTCTTGATATAAAAACCTGACCCATTAATTACTTACATACGTCAGTATAAACTAAGAATTGTATAGTGTAGAAAAGGCAATTCATCCAGTAGACCGGTTTCGTCCTTATTGGGAACTCATCAAGTACTGGCCAGAATTTGCCGCGGACAGGATACGGACCTGGGCACGTCTGCTTCGGAATCTGGTGCTCTAACCACTGAGCTATCCTGCCGCACACTACACTACAAACAATTTTCAGTTATATATAACTAATGTAACTTGGTTAGTCAATTTTTCCTTTAGGTGGAGCTCATATGGCATCCATTTAGACCCAAAGTTCCAACTAACCATGCCCAATCTGCCATTACTGAACAGACACCACATTACATGGGGAAATGGTATTGAAACGAACATTTATATAATTAAACGAACATTGGTTGCGCGGGTGGTGATAACAATTATTATAATCAAGGTTGCAGTCTTGATATAAACACCTAATGACCATTAGTACATATGTTGGGTATGAGCTGGGTTGTGGTGTGAAGGGCAGTTGGTCGGTGGATAGGACAGATTAAGCGTTGGTTTGGGCGCCAGTTTAGAACGTACAGGTTCGTGTCATGTCACGTGGTCTATCCAGTACCCGGTAGGTTCCAATAAGGACGAAACCGGTCTACTGGAATCGGTACCTTTTCTACTATGAAATTCTTGGTTATACTGACATATATGATCATTAATGGGTCAGGTGTTTATCAAGACCACGCAACAATTATAATAATTTTTATCACCACCCGCGCAACCAATGTTCGTTTAATTATAAGTTGTGAAATATGTGTCTACTTTATTACGTTCAACAACTGATCTATTCTTCTATGATTATCCTTCCTATAAATATTTCTCCGTAATTTTATACCATTTCTTATTAATTTGGCGTTGAGAAATAGTAATTCGACGCATAATTTGTATTGAATCGTATATATTAACTCACATACTTGATTGAATTAGTTTAATAAATCCATCGTTTCATCTACCATGCAATTTCGAATACCAAAGATTATATGAATTCATGCATCGCAAATTATTTTCACGAAAAATAGTCAATGGCTAGTAGAAAATATGCTCCAGTAATTTAATTAATTAAAACAAAAAGAGGATTACAAATTAAATTCGAAACATCCCAACTGAATAAAAGATTATAAATATATTGTAAATAAAATTTGCCTCATAATCGCAACAAACAGTATTTAGTTGAACCTAAAATTAGTTAAGAGATTGTTAATTAATCAGCTCTTAAATTCTGTCAGTTAATGGTAATTCAACGATCTTCCACTTTTGGTTGAACGAGTTTTCATTACTAAATCGTGCATCCTTCGCTTCATATCATTATTTAGTGAAGTAATCCAAAACGAGCCTAGGAATTTTTTAACGGTTGATGCATTTATTATAATGTAGGGAGTATTGTGGTTATTGTAAGAGGTTTTGCGGGGTAGCTGTTTATTTAGCGATGCTATACCATTCCTACATATGCCTGGTAGCTGATGTCGAGGGCCGTGCTTATGATTAGTCCCCGACCTTTATCCGATGTGTGATGTGAGAAGGCTAAGTCGAATCATCATACGTATATTGTACACAATGTCGCAAAGTAAATTAAAATTCACTGTTAGTCCAAATTGACCGTGCTCTAGACGGCAAAAAATTAATATATTGTCAACAAAACTTACTATCCAGGCGTAGAAGGAGTCACAATAAACACAATAATTAAATCCAGAATGTCTCAGCAGAACAGATATTTTCGTGTGAATGATAAATGCACAAAATATATAAATCCAGAATGTCTTGGCTGAATAGTTAGTAATTATATGTGAATGATTGGGAAAAAGGAAATATAAATCCAGAATGCCTTAGCAGAGCAGTTGATATTCAGGTGTAAATGGATAAACACAGAAAATATATAAATCCTGGCTTTGAGCGTTAAGTCACATAAATCCACTGCATGTAACCGGCGTATTACGCGCGGGTGTGTTTTATTATTAAACAAAACCCTATTAATTACAAATAAAATTGCAGTTCAAGAAATCTCAATTAAAACTGCTTGAAACTAACAGAGATTGTTTCTAAAATCACAGTTAAGATAATGATTGTCTAAAACCAGAATTCGTATATGTGACCCTAAGGAAAACCATATTTTTCGAAATTGAGCTTCGTTGGGTTGTAACGCGGAGCCGCGCGTTACATACACCCCCGAAAATGAAAGTTAGTACACAATGAAGGGGACTAACCTTACGGGAGGTGTTTCGGCTCTGCCGTTACGAGTAAACACTGCGCTTGGCTCTGTTGACACTGACACTGGTTCCTGTATATCTCGCGGCGGCGTGACGTCGTCAGTTGGCTCCTTTGCTGGTAAAATGTCGGGTGTCAGCCCGCGGTCAGCAAAACTGTCTGGAGTTGAATTAATCGTCTCTTTGCTGCATGATAGGTCGATATTGAGGAACAGCGGGTGGCACAGATTTCTGCAGGACGGCTCAGGGTGTCTGCGACTCCGTTTTCTGACCGTTTGACGTGAGTGACTTCATATTCATAATCGTGAATTCGAGTAAGTTGCGAGTTGATACTTCGTGAATATAAATACTCTTTCTTTCATCTGAGGATTGGGTGTAGATCTTGAACTTTCGGCCATCCAGATAGGTGTGGAAGTGTGGGAATGACCTGTAGAAAGCTAGTAACTCTTTACCTATTGTATCGTATCGCGTCTCGCGAGGTTGAAGTTATTGCGATAAGAACACGATAGGTCGGTGTAAGCCATTGATGGACTGTTGAAGTAATGCGCCGATGGCAACGTCGGATGCGTCTGTGATCAATTCAAAAGGTTTAGACCAATCAGGTGAGTGTAGCATGGTTGCTTTGCATAAAGCCCTTTTGGCATCCTCGTAAGCCTGCAGGCCGTCTAAGTTGAGCTGAATCAGTTGTGATTTATTGACAAAACGGATTTCTGACACGAGATATTTGTGAAGAGGTGCCAGAATCTTAGCAAGGCTAGGTACAAATCGGGATTTGTAGTTCATCTTGCCCAAGAATTGTCGTAACGCTCGAACGGTGGTTGGAGGCTGTATATCTTCAATGGCACGAACCTTAGCAGGTAGAGGTGTCATGCCTTTCTCGGAAATTTGATGATCGAGAAATTTAATGGATGTTTGTGCAAAGAAACATTTGTTGCCATGAAGCCGGAGGCCATAGTTTGCTAGACGTGCGAGTAGAATGTCAATATGCTGTATATGATCGGAAATTGAGTTGGAGAATACCAGAATGTCGTCTAAGTAAGGAATTACAAATGGTAGACCGTTTAGTATTTTGTCCATAACGCGTTGAAATGTTTGAGATGCGTTGTTGAGACCGAAAGGCATATAATGATATTCGTGTAGGCCACCTCCGGTGAATCTGAGTGCAGTATACGAAATGGAGTCTTTGTCCATAGGAACTTGATAGTAAGCTTTCACTAGGTCGAGTTTTGATTTCACAGCATGACCGATTGCAGCTCTGAGTAGGTCAGCTGAATTTGGCAGGATTTACAGATCAGACTGTGTGAAAGAATTGAGAATACGATAATCCCCGCACACCCTGAAGGTTCCGGGTTCACTATATGGTACCACTACCAGAGACGACGCAAATGGTGAGCTGGATCTGGCACAGATGCCTTGTTGACGTAGCATGGCGAATTCTTGCTCGGCGGCCTTATGCTTGTGTGGTGCCAATGGACATGCTCTGGGAGGATGAGGAAGTGGCTTCGAAAAGATGATACGATGAGCTGTGATGGCACGCCTCCTCTTGAGATCGGGCATAAAGGAGAACATCGTCCAGGTGTGGTACATGGGGAACTGGAGGAATTAGCTGAATAGATGAGATTGCTTTGGCACACGTCGAGTGTTTGAGCGCTGATGATAGCCAATGATTGTCGGCAGTGCGTATCTCTCGTGTTTTTGTACGTATAGTGAAGTCGAAATTTACGAGGAAGTTACGTCCGATGATGTTTCTTGTCGTGTTGGCAATGATGAAAGGATACTTGAATCATCGTTTTGAGTTGGAGAACGAGGTGGTATGTACTCGTACACCAAACGTCGCAATGCTGGAGCCATTGGCGCAGGTAAGACTGCTGGTGTTGACTCGGTGGGTGGGTTCGATTTAATTGTGGTAGAGTACGCTTACGTTTGATCCAGTGTCTATGAGAAATAATTCGCCAGAATTTGCGTCACGGATGAGGGAACATGTTGATAGTGGCAACTGATTATGAGACTGGTTGCAAGCATTTGGGCGTTTGAAGCATGACTTGACTGGAGCCGACAATAATTTTATTGCTTCTGAATGAATAGTCGCATCAAGATTTCCTTGGTTAGATTGAATTCAGAAGCTTTCATCTCCATCTCCATAAATAGCTCGTAATGCGTGCGGCTACCTAGGAACATCTGGCTCATCAAATCTGTAAGCCTGTCTTCCCGATCTGGTGTCTGGCGCTGCTTGACGGTGCGTTGCAGTCTCTGTCATGGCTGCGAACATGTTTCGTCCGTATATTGATGCAGGGTATCTTTGAGTCTGCGTCTGAAAGACATTGAAATTGTCTCCCAAGCCCTCAAAAAATGGAGCCCTCGTCTGTTATATTGGACACTTTGGCCAATAAAGTAACATCGTCGACCCACTCGTTAAGATAGTCTGGATCCAATTGGCATATCTTATACTGGGTTCATGTGGTGGTGCGGCTTGTTGCTAGGAGCAGCACCGGGCTTCCTGCATTTCCTGAGCTGAACGTCATCTTGTATGTGTGCGCTGTCGAGTACAGAGGACAGTGTTACATCGTCGTCATCGTGTGACTGTCTTCGAGAATTGTGATCTCGAGATGGTGGCTCGCTGTGTATTGTGGCTCAGGATTTGTTTTCTGGTGTGTTTTCCCCGCTTAACCGGATTCACTCTTCTGTGGCATTCATCCGAATTGCTTGGTTAGCGGGAGAACTAGCGCCTGCTGGATATTTTCATAGACTGGAGTTGCTGATTAATTATTTATTGGCTGTGAGTTGGACGAAATGGGGCACCATTTATGTAAGAGGTATTTTGGTTATTGTAAAGAGGTTTTGCGGGGTAGCTGTTTATTTAGCAATGCTTTACCATTCCTACATATGCCTGGTTGCTGATGTCGATGGTCGTCCTTGTGATTAGTCCCCGACCTTTTTCTAATGCGTGATGTGAGAAGGCTAAATCGAATCATCATACGTATATTGTACACAATGTTGCAAAGTAAATTAAAATTTACTGTTAGTCCAAATTGACCGTGCTCTAGACGGCAACAAAATAATACATTGTCAACACAATTTACTATCCAGGCGTAAAAGTAGTCACAATAAACACAATAATTAAATCAAGAATGTCTCAGCAGAACAGATAGTTTCGTGAAAATGATAAATGCTCAAAATATATAAATTCAGAATGCATTGGCTAAATAGATAGTAATTGTATGTAAACGATTGGAAAAAAGAAAATATAAATACAGAATGCCTTAGCAGAACAGTTGATAGTTAGGTGAAATGGGATAAACACAGAAAATATATAAATCCTGGCTTTGAGCGTTAAGTCCCATAAATCCACTGCATATAACAGGCGTATTACGCGAAGGTGTGCATTATTATTAAACATGTAACGACACAAAGCAATTCGCTGACATATTGCGTCAATTATATTCAGTTCAATTTACGCTACACCAATGAGAAAAAGCAAAATTTGACGTTAACCAATGGTGTGCGAGCAGCTAATCAAGGCTATTTAAGCACGGTGAATTTACCATGCAAGTCAGATGTCGCGTTTGCCTTCTGCTGTGCGTTACTGTGACGTGCTGTCTGCTATTGTTACTTACGCTGATTTTCGGGCTTGCTTCACACAAAATGGCAATTTCAGTCACGCCAATCTTATTTCTGTACAAGTAAAGGCAGTTGATCCTTTCAGTAAGCCAGTTACTGCAGAACTTCAACGAGATTACTCTGCTAATCACTCGCCACGGATTTCAACGACACAACAGAAGGAACCACAACCCAAGTCAATCATAGCAGGTATCAAGTGTTTAGGAGTATTTCTGGACACTGCTACACAAACGGACCTTCTCGTTATTTGCCGGAGAACGCAATAATGGCCCTATTTAGGGCCCCCAACAGTACTAACTCAGCCATCCTGGCACGAAAACTGACTTTGTAAAGTCGTACGGCATTTACTTGAAGCTGGGGCGTTTATAAAATTGGCGACCGCGCCAGGATACTGAGTACTGTACTGTTTTTTTGTCAGAAAACTTTTGGTATAAATACAATCGACTGTGTTTCTTTTTCATTTTTTTGGAGTACAGTAAATTAACATTTGCGTATACGTTTGACTCTGGTTGTTAATCTCTCTAATTCGAGGTATTCTGAACAATTTTTTTGTGTGTTAATTTTTAGAAGGAATGTTTTCTATTCAATAATTTTCCTACGTACAAATCAGTACACCTTGGTGAACTGTGAAAGAACATTGACTGTACGGATGTGTAGAACTGACGTGTTTTGTAAATGAATTAATTTCATCTGTGGTCTGCTCTCATCTCTCGTTAGATTCAACTGCGAAATATTCTGTTTTAAATGTGGAAGCCGTTAGTGGGTAAGCGTTTCGTTTGTAGTCTTTTTATATATTTCCATTTTTCTTATAAATTTATGCTTTTAAGACCTCGTAAGATAATTAGAATGTCAGGTCAAATTTTAGATATTGATGTTCCTGTTTAGGATGGAGATAGCGAACAATTCTTTATGAGCGTAGACCCTGACTTCTCTTCGTTTCAAGATTATGACAATCATCAAAAACTGTCATAGGGTTTTGTTAAACTACCTTTTGAATTGCAGCGACGGATTTATCAAATGCTTGGGGCCATTAGGAAACTACTCAATCCCATTTTGACCTCTAATATGAAGTAGAATATTTGCTGGGTCCCACTGAAACTAAATAGATAAATAAATATGCGCAGTTAGACATGCCAAACCTTGGCCCCATCGAGATTTTAAGGAAATTACGGAAACGTTGGTATAAAACCATTATTTCTGACCATGAAGCTAAGGTTGTTTTTATTAACAATCTTCCACAATGAATAAAATTATTCGCCAGACAGCTCCCCAACACTCTCTCTATAGATGACTGATCTGAAAGATGTGAGTTAGAATTTAAAGTTTTGGAACCTAAATTGACCTCGTCATCATTTTGGCCACCCCCGCAGGATGATAGGCTCTCCTCTTTAGAGAGGACAGTAGCGAATATGCCTAAATTTATACAAGGATAGGCCATAGGAAAATCCGAGCTAAATCAGGTGAGGGCTTGACCAAATGTTTCGCCCAAAACTAATTATAATGGTAGGCGGCGATCAAGATCCCCGAAACACTTTAACAGGAATGCTCCAAACAACTGGTGCTTTAATCACCAGAAATTTTTAGTCATGTCAAATCTGTCTTTCCCGTTCCGAAGAATTTCCGAATGAATGCCAATTTCAACAGTTGACGGGAAAAGCCACAGGAAACAGGCGCAGTGGAGCATAAGGATCGGGAGACGTATAGCGCAGAATGTAGAAGACCGTACATTCTGCGCATCAGCGGCATCAACGGCGCCACAAGGAAGCAATCACTTAGAGTCCGACATTCCTATCGATTCTTTTCGTCCACGCCAAATTTGCCACATAGATCGCCAAACGGCCAATGCTAGTCGCAATAACCGACCTACTTGTTTGCATGACCTGGCCAAACAGCCCAACGAACTTCAGAAATGGCGAGGAATTCATCGAAGACACAAGAGCTGCTGTCTCAGTTTTCAAGTGTCATTCAACGGCCGTGATGTCGCTAGGCGTTCTACTTGCAAAAGCTACTGTCGATCCCGTACCTACTTTTGACTGTCGGTATCGCACACTCAATATAGGTTTATGGCGTGAATTTACTTACAACTTCATCATTACTAAGGTCTCACACAAATATAATAGGCCTTGCTTTCCTTTTTAAATTTCGGCTCATTGTTGATCTTGCTAATGAAAAGAACATCGACCCCTTCACCGGACATGAGCAAAGTTTTTGTCACTTGCCTCAGAGCGTTTCGAGCTACAGGTCACTGAGCCAACCCCAGTGCATCATTCAGCTGAGATATCAGCAGCTCTTTGAGAATAAAAGTCTCTTTTCGATCTTAACAAGTAAGAGCTACGAAACTCCAACACATTGCACCATATCGTCACAGAAGGAAAACCTATTGCACTCAAGAAGCGACCACTGCCCCCTGCTAAACTGAAAGCTGTGGAAGAGGAATTTTCAAGGCTGTTGGAAAAGGGAATCACCAGACCATTGAAAAGTTCAAGGGCGTCACCAATGCACTTAGTCTCCAAATCAAACGGATCGTACAGAGCCTGCGGAGATTACCGCAAGTTAAATTCTGTGACAAAATCTGATGCATATCCTATTACGAATATTAACACCTTATTTGAAAAACTCAACGGCAGAAATTTCTTCTCAGTGATTGACCTCCGACAAGCCTACCGTTGCATTCCGGTAGCACCAGAAGATATTGAAAAGACTGCAGTCATCACTAAATTTGACCTTTTCGAACATCTTTACATGCCTTTTGGACATAGGTGTGCTTCACAGACATTTCAAAGAATCATGGCCAAAATACTTCGCGACGACGCCGCTTATTGTATGTTATATCTCAATGACGTAATGGTATTCAGTCTAGACTTAGAATCTCATGCCAAGCATCTACAAAATGTCCTCTTACACTTATCCAACCACGGACTCAAGATAAACTGTGACGAGACGCAGGTTGCAGCTACATCCGTGGACTTCTTAGGGCATCGTATCACGCCACAAGGTATTCAAACTTTGCCGTCAAAGGCGAATTCAATCAGGAATATCTAGTGACCAAAGACTGTTAGCGTGAACTAAACTACTATCGCAAGTTCCTTCCAGGTCTTTCATGACAACTTTATCCTTTGTGCAGGCAACTCCGGAATCGAAAAAGACTTAGCAAGAATTCCATCATTACTTGGTTATCCGAAGACGAGAAATTACTTCGACTCGCCATCAGCTTGTTAGCAAATACCTCAATGCTAACGCATCCAGATTTTTAACGACCATTATTACTCACGACAGATGCTTCTGAATTTGCTATTCGAGCCACTTTGGAACAAGAGATCGACGGAGTTCGGAAGCTTATCAGTTTCTACTCGTGTACTCTCCAACCAGTAGACAGGAGATACGACACTTTCGGTCGAGAACTCCTCACTATCCATGACGCAGTGCGCCATTTTATCATCATCATTGGCAGTAGCAGATTTGGTGTTTTCACAGATCATGCACCATTAGTTAGCGCACTTCGAAACGCAACTTCAACTATCGCCAAATACACTACCAGAGTGGAAAGACAGCCTTCACGTCTAAGCGAATTGCAATTTGACATATTTCATGTCAAGGGCGAACAAAACTTTATTGCAGATGCCCTTTCCAGGCCAGACGTCTCGATACAACCACCTAGGCTGTCGCCATTCACTGTAAACTCCTTAACACTCAGTGAACCTGCACTAACGTCATCCCTCATGCAAACAGAACAGCGCGGTGACATTCACATTCAAAGATCCGTAGCCCGTCACCCAACCAAATCTATATGCCCTCTTTGGGTACACAGCTCAACAAGACAGTTCTGCCGACCAGCCTTCAGAGAAACGTTTCCAACTCAATTCACACAATTTTTCACTCAGGAAGCAAAGCATCCTCATACATAAATGGCAACTGGGTCGATGCACTACCTCTAGTTCTGCTTGTCATGCGTTCCCGCACTTGTGAATTCATTAAAACGTCTGCGTCACAACTATTGTATGGCATGGATCTACACCTGCCTAGTCAGCTCTCACGTCTACTACCCGCACACGATGACCCACAAGACGAAGTTACCCGCCTCCGACTTTACTTCGATAACATGTCTGAACAACAGCCGAAACATACGCTACATCCAGTTTTCGTTCACACGCAGCTCCACAGCTACAAGAGAGTACTCGTTCGCAACGACACTGCTGTTGCACCATTAAAACCAAAGTATCGCGGTCCTTACTTGACCCAAACACTTCATTATCATGCAAGGCTCGACACTACAGCTAACAATTTGTGTAGCAATTCCTAGTTGTTTCTTGGCATTATATCATTGTTGAAGCAACCAACAAGCATACCTTAGCCCAGCATTAACGGCAAATTTTTTATAGCTATGGGCAGAATAATAACCAGTTGCTTAACTTGGTTTGAACTCTGCCATGCATTTGTTATTTAGCCTCGACGAGAGTATTTTTTCTTTAATTTCAGAGAGGAAAGTGATGTAATGTAAATTAAATTCGATTCAATTTACGCTGCACAAATGAGAAAAAAAAGAAATTTGCCGTTAATTAATCTAGGTTTTTTAAGCACGATGAATTAACCATGCATGTCAGTTGTCGCGTTTGCCTTCTTCTGTGCGTTTCTCCGACGTGCTGTCTGCTATTGTCCCCTACGCTGATTTTTGGGCTTGCTTCACACACATTGGCAATTCTAGTCACGCCAATCTTGTTTCTGTACAACTAGAGAGGCGAGCCAGTTACTGCAGAACTTCAACGAGTTTACTCAGCGGGATTTCAACGCCACAACAGAAGAAACCACAACCAAAGTCAACCAGAGCTGGTCTCAATTGTGTAGGAGTACTTCTGGACACTTCTACACTAACTGACCTTCTCGGCATTTTCTATAGAACGCAAGACCGACCCTGTTAAGGGCCCTCAAAAGTACTACCTCAGCCTTCCTGGCACCAAAACTGACTTGAAGCTGGGGTGTTTAAAACCCTTTGAATTACAATTAAATTTGCAGTTCAAGTAATCTCAATTAAAACTGCTTGAAACTAACAGAGCTGGTTGCTAAAATCACAGTTACGAGAAATATTATGTAAAACCAGAATTAGCCTATGTGACCTTAAAGAGAACTATATTTGTAAAAATTGAACTTCGTTGGGTTGTAACGCGGAGCCGCGTGTTACAGGTTATTCATTATAATACCTAAAATTCGTTTATAAAACTCTTACATAAATAAAAGAAATATTTAGAAGCCGTTGATGTGTTCAAAATCTTTACAATATTTTTAATCGTCATTTTAAATCCTTCTAATTATTCCGGGTGTTCAAACACGATCAGCTTAATATATATTTTATTAATTATGATATTGGAAAAAACGGCATTATTAATTTATCGCATTTGTACAATAATTAATTATATAAATAGTTATAGATTCATCATCGAAATAGGAAAAATTAAGGTATACTTCGAGTGTAACATTATGCAAAAATGATAACCATGATTTGCAATTGATTATATGTAGTCTTGAATAACATGATGATATAATGCTTAACTTTTCAATTTAATAATACAAAACGTGGAAATAAAAATTTCAAGAAGATATTTTGCTGAACATGATTATCCTTGTATTTTATTGAACAACGAGAAAATTTTATCATAGTCAAAATTAAGAAAATCAGCAGGATTGTAAATTTTTTCTAATTCAGGACATAAAAATTTAAAACATATCTTAGATGAAGGCGTTTCTCTAAGTCTCCTTGGTAATTAATTGTAAATTTGGCAAATCTTCGAAAGAGAGAATAACTTCCCCGCAACAATCCCCACCAGAGTGGAGATCGCCAAATTTCCAGATCTAGTTCCATCTTCATGAATCTTTCTTATTGGATTCATATAGGCATCAGTCCACTGGTTCAAATGGAAAACTTATGCTATAGCACATCCTCCGAAACCATAAAGTTTGCAATAATACAAACTGTAACCTACTGGCGTATATAGTGCAGGAGATAGGGCTAATTTGTTTCACAACTTTTCTTTGTACAGCTTCTATCTTGCTTGACATAACCTTTTTAGTGGATTCCAGTTAGTATCACAGCATCATGAAAATGAACATAATTAAATGCTGTTCCATTACTTATTTATAAAGCTCTCGTCTTTCTACTGTTTATTCTTAACCCGTGTTATCAACTACCTACTTAGGTCATACAAATCTACTTCTTTAAATCAAGTTTGCGAGCTTGAAGTAAACACCAATCCCATTGTATTTAACCAGTCGTCGAACAACATAACAAAACTACCGCCAGCTGCAACGCACTGACGCGTTTCGACCTTCCATGATCATCATCAGAGTACGACGGCAAACTGACTATCGAGGATCAAACCGCATTGAATATATATGGAAATCAAATTTAGATATGCGGCTCTCACCTCTAGCAGTCTTGCATACATTGAACTTGACTGGAAATGTCGGCTGCACAATTTCTATGCAGTCACGAACATTAACTGTTTGCAGCTTTCGCCACATATACATATATAGGCAATACAATTTAAACAATAATTGATTGCGCGGGTGGTGGTGACAATTCTTTAAATCAAGTTTGCGAGCTTGAAGTAAACACCAATCCCATTGTATTTAACCAGTCATCGAACAACATAACAAAACTACCGCCAGCTGCAACGCACTGACGCGTTTCGACCTTCCATGATCATCATCAGAGTACGACGGCAAACTGACTATCGAGGATCAAACCGCATTGAATATATATGGAAATCAAATTTAGATATGCGGCTCTCACCTCTAGCAGTCTTGCATACATTGAACTTGACTGGAAATGTCGGCTGCACAATTTCTATGCAGTCACGAACATTAACTGTTTTCAGCTTTCGCCACATTTACATATATAGGCAATACAATTTAAACAATAATTGATTGCACGGGTGGTGGTAACAATTCTTTAAATCAAGTTTGCGAGCTTGAAGTAAACACCAATCTCATTGTATTTAACGAGTCGTCGAACAACATAGCAAAACTACCGCCAGTCGCAACGCACTGACGCGTTTCGACCTTCCATGATCACCATCAGAGTACGACGGCAAACTGACTAGTGAGAATCAAACTGCATTGAATATATATGGAAATCAAATTTAGATATGCGGCTCTCACCTCTAGCAGTCTCGCATATATTGAACTTGATTTAAACAATTGTCACCACCACCCGCGCAATCAATTATTGTTTAAATTGTATTGCCTATATATGTATATGTGGCGAAAGCTGCAAACAGTTAATGTTCGTGACTGCATAGAAATTGTGCAGCCGACGTTTCCAGTCAAGTTCAATGTATGCAAGACTGCTAGAGGTGAGAGCCGCATATCTAAATTTGATTTCCATATATATTCAATGCGGTTTGATTCTAGATAGTCAGTTTGCCGTCGTACTCTGATGATGATCTTGGACTATCGAATCGCGTCAGTGCGTTACAGCTGGCGGTAGTTTTGTTATGTTGTTCGATGACTGGTTAAATACAATGGGATTAGTGTTTACTTCAAGCTCGCAAACTTGATTTAAAGAATTGTCACCACCACCCGCGCAATCAATTATTGTTTAAATTGTATACAAATCTACTGTCATATTATTTTTGGAGAAGTCGAATTTTTTCGGTTCAATTGGAAATATTATTCTTAATTCATCAGCACATTTGCAATCTCGACCGTTAAGGTGTAACACGCGGCTCCGTGTTACAACCCAACGAAGGTCAATTTTTACAAAGGCTGTGCTCTTTAAGGTCAAATATTCTAACTCTGTCCTTAAACAATATTTCTCTTAGCTGTGATTTTAGGAACAATCTCTTTTAGTCTCAAGCAGTTTTAATCGATATTTCTTGAACTGCAATTTTATTTGTAATTAATAGTGTTTTTATAAAATAGAGAGAACCGCGCGCGATCCGAGAGGATCACGCGGTGGAATATTGTGTTAGTGAATTTATCCGCGATTAATATTCGTTACTATGAAAATGATTGATTGTTTACTATAAACAGAACATTTGTGAGTTGTTTGTCATTTAAATCTTTAAACGGTTTACACAAAACATTTTACTGATTGCATGTAACGATAAATAATTTTACTAGGCTCATATTATCATGTATCTTTAACCGTCTGACTACTCATTATAATCCAGACATTTGTGTAACAATAACCACTTGTGTATAAAACATTTTACTTTATAAACATGAATCATTTTACTATGTTCACATTATCATGTATCTTCAATCATATGATTATGTTTATGCCAATCCAGACATTTGTGCTAAACATTTCGCTTTATAGACATAAATCACTTTATATTTATATGTGCTACATTGTATGGAATATATACGTGGAACCTTTCTTCGGCCTTCTAATATTAACCATCTGAAAAGGAACAGACTGATTGAATGCTCGGGTAGTAAAATAGCAACCATTGATCCGTAGTAGGGGTACAAAATCAGGAACGAGAAAGCAACAGCGAAAAGTACCCCTACATTATGGTGCCCCGGTTCGTCGAACTCACAGCCAGTAAGGAATTAATAAACAGCTAGATTTTGAGAAATTCAAGCACTTTCAATGAAGGCCACTACACACGTTATTGCCTCGGAAACGTCTGCACATACCCGCACACAGACGCGACGTTCAAATGGGCGCGGTCACCCTCAACAACTCAGGAGGATCCGCCCATGGAAGGTTCGGAAGACGGGTGGGGTCAGCCTCCTCGGCGGCAGCAGAGGCTGAGCACCCCAAGATTGTTGGCCGCTCCACGTCTGATGGCTCGAAGCACGTTGCCTTCGCGGTAGAGCGCAATCAAACTATTGTCTTTACAGCGACGGCTCCAATTAAGTCATGCTTCAAACGCCCAAATGCCAGCAATCAATCTCATCGCCGGTTGCCACTATCAACATACTTTCTCATCCGTGACGCAATCTCTGGCGAATGAATTGTCATAGACACTGGATCAGATGTAAGCTCACTACGCCACAATTATCTCGAACCAACCCACCCAGTCGACACCAACAGTCTGACCTGCGCGAATGGCTCCAACATAGCGACGTTTGGGGTACGAGTACACACAATCTCGTTCTCCAACTCAAAATGATGTTTCAAATATCCGTTCATCATCGACAACGCGACATGAAACATCATTGGACGTGACTTTCTCGAACACTTCGACCTAACCATCCGTCCAAGAACGCGGGAAATAGAGGAGCCAGTATCAGTGCTGACAAACACATAATCAGTCGTTATACGGCATGAAAGAGCAATAACATTTCCTGTAAGGTTAGCCCCCTTCATTGTGTACTAATTTTCACTGTCGGGGGGGGTGTATGTAACACGCGGCTCCGTGTTACAACCCAACGAAGGTCAATTTTTACAAACGCTGTGCTCTTTAAGGTCAAATATTCTAACTCTGTCCTTAAACAATATTTCTCTTAGCTGTGATTTTAGGAACAATCTCTTTTAGTCTCAAGCAGTTTTAATCGATATTTCTTGAACTGCAATTTTATTTGTAATTAATAGTGTTTTTATAAATAGAGAGGACCGCGCGCGATCCGAGAGGATCACGCGGTGGACTATTGTATTAGTGAATTTATCGGATTATTCGTTACTATGAAAATGATTGATTGTTCACCATAAAAAAACATTTGTGAGTTGTTTGTCATTTAAATCTTTAAACGGTTTACACAAAACATTTTACTTTATGAACATAAATAATTTTACTAGGCTCATATTATCATGTATCTTTAATCGTTTGACTACTCATTACAATCCAGACATTTGTGTAAGAATAACCAATTGTATGTAAAACATTTTCTTTATAAACATAAATCATTTTACTATGTTCATATTGTCATATATTTTCAATCTTTTGACTATATTCATTCCGATCCAGACATTTGTTCTAAACATTTCACTTTATAGACATAAATCACTTTTATTTTTGCCGTCTAGAAGACGGACAATTTAGCTTAATTGTGAATGGCATTTAAATCATATTTTAGCATAAAAACCATTTTTACAGCTGACAAACATATATTCAATTTTGACTAACTGAGAATAGTGTTTAAGATATAATTTTACATTAAAAAATCTGTTTTTTTATTGCCGACCAACACATGGTCAAATTGGACTATCTGTGAATTATATTTCTAATTGCAATATTGTGTAGAATATATGTATGACCAGATGTTTTTGCCTTCTCGCATCAACCATCCGAAAATGATCAGAGACTGATTAGACGCACGGGTAGTAATAATAGCCACCATTGATATGTAGTAGGGGTACAAAATCAGGAACGAGATAGCAACAGCGAAAAGTACCCCTACATTATGGTGCCCCGGTTCGTCGAACTCACAGCCAGTAAGGAATTAATAAACAGCTGGATTTTGAGAAATTCAAGCACTTTCAATGAAGGCCACTACACACGTTATTGCCTCGGAAACGTCTGCACATACCCGCGCACAGACGCGATGTTCAAATGGGCGCGGTCACCCTCAACAACTCAGGAGGATCCGCCCATGGAAGGTTCGGAAGACGGGTGGGGTCAGCCTCCTTGGCGGCAGCAGAGGCTGAGCACCCCAGATTGTTGGCCGCTCCACGTCTGATGGCTCGAAGCACGTTTCCTTCGCGGTAGAGCGCAATCAAACTATTGTCTTTACAGCGACGGCTCCAATTAAGTCATGCTTCAAACGCCCAAATGCCAGCAATCAATCTCATCGCCGGTTGCCACTATCAACATACTTTCTCATCCGTGACGCAATCTCTGGCGAATGAATTGTCATAGACACTGGATCAGATGTAAGCTCACTACGCCACAATTATCTCGAACCAACCCACCCAGTCGACACCAACAGTCTGACCTGCGCGAATGGCTCCAACATAGCGACGTTTGGGGTACGAGTACACACAATCTCGTTCTCCAACTCAAAATGATGTTTCAAATATCCGTTCATCATCGCCAAAACGACACGGAACATCATTGGACGTGACTTTCTCGAACACTTCGACCTAACCATCCGTCCAAGAACGCGAGAAATAGAGGAGCCAGTATCAGTGTTGACAGAACCAAAATCAGTCGTTATACGGCATGAAAGAGCAATAACATTTCCTGTAAGGTTAGCCCCCTTCATTGTGTACTAATTTTCACTGTCGGGGGTGTATGTAACACGCGGCTCCGTGTTACAACCCAACGAAGGTCAATTTTTACAAACGCTGTGCTCTTTAAGGTCAAATATTCTAAATCTGTCCTTAAACAATATTTCCCTTAGCTGTGATTTTAGGAACAATCCTTTCCAGTCTCAAGCAGTTTTAATCGATATTTCTTGAACTGAAATTTTATGTGTAATTAATAGTGTTTTGATAAAAAGAACAGAACCGCGCGCGATCCGAGAGGATCACGCGGTGGACTATCGGTATCCATTATTATACTTTGTTATAGCCATTAATACTTTAAAGGCCGTTATCTACTAAAGAATACAAAGAACTATACATTTGTGAGTTGTTTGTCATTTAAATTTTAAACGGTTTCCATGGTCAATTTTAGTGATAACTTTCAATGTTAACTCCATTAACATCATCATGTATTCTTTGAGTTTTGTCATAAAAGTCGTTTAACGGTTTACACAAAACATGTTCCTTTATAAACATAAATAATTTTACTAGACTCATATTATCATGTATCCTTAATCGTCTGACTACTCATTACAATCCAGACATTTGTGTAACAATAACCACTTGTGTATAAAACATTTTACTTTATAAACATAAATCATTTTACTATGTTCATATTATCATGTATGTTCAATCATATGACTATATTCATGCCAATCCAGACATTTGTGCTAAACATTTCGCTTTATAGACATAAATCACTTTTATTTTTGCCGTCTAGAAGACGGACAATTTAGTTTAATTGTGAACGGTATTTAAATCATATTTTTGCATAAAAACTATTTTTACAGCTGACAAACATATATTCAATTTTGACTAACTGTGAATAGTGTTTAAGATATAATTTTACATTAAAAAATCTGTATTATTGCCAGCCAACTCCTTCAATTCGGATTAACAGTGAATTATATTTATGTGCTACATTGTGTGGAATATATACATGAAACCTTTCTTCGGCCTTCTAATATTAACCATCTGAAAAGGAACAGACTGATTGGGTACTCGGGTAGTAATAATAGCAACCATTGATAAGTAGTAGGGGTACAAAATCAGGAACGAGAAAGCAATAGTGAAAAGTACCCCTACATTATGGTGCCCCGGTTCGTCGAACTCACAGCCAGTAAGGAATTAATAAACAGTTAGATTTTGAGAAATTCAAGCACTTTCAATGAAGGCCACTACACACGTTATTGCCTCGGAAACGTCTGCACATACCCACACACAGACGCGACGTTCAAATGGGCGCGGTCACCCTCAACAACTCAGGAGGATCCGCCCATGGAAGGTTCGGAAGACGGGTGGGGTCTGACTCCTCGGCGGCAGCAGAGGCTGAGCACCCCAAGATTGTTGGCCGCTCCACGTCTGATGGCTCGAAGCACGTTGCCTTCGCGGTAGAGCGCAATCAAACTATTGTCTTTACAGCGACGGCTCCAATTAAGTCATGCTTCAAACGCCCAAATGCCAGCAATCAATCTCATCGCCGGTTGCCACTATCAACATTCTTTCTCATCCGTGACGCAATCTCTGGCGAATGAATTGTCATAGACACTGGATCAGATGTAAGCTCACTACGCCACAATTATCTCGAACCAACCCACCCAGTCGACACCAACAGTCTGACCTGCGCGAATGGCTCCAACATAGCGACGTTTGGGGTACGAATACACACAATCTCGTTCTCCAACTCAAAATGATGTTTCAAATATCCGTTCATCATCGACAACACGACATGAAACATCATTGGACGTGACTTTCTCGAACACTTCGACCTAACCATCCGTCCAAGAACGCGAGAAATAGAGGAGCCAGTATCAGTGTTGACAGAACCAAAATCAGTCGTTATACGGCATGAAAGAGCAATAACATTTCCTGTAAGGTTAGCCCACTTCATTGTGTACTAATTTTCACTGTCGGGGGGTGTATGTAACACGCGGCTCCGTGTTACAACCCAACGAAGGTCAATTTTTACAAACGCTGTGCTCTTTAAAGTCAAATATTCTAAATCTGTCCTTAAACAATATTTCTCTTAGCTGTGATTTTAGGAACAATCTCTTTTAGTCTCAAGCAGTTTTAATCGATATTTCTTGAACTGCAATTTTATTTGTAATTAATAGTTTTTTTTATAAAATAGACAGAACCGCGCGCGATCCGAGAGGATCACGCGGTGGACTATGGTATCACAGTGAATTTATCTCACTTTATTATATTATTCATTACTTTAAAAATGATTGATTGTTTACTAAAGTAAACAAAGAACTATACATTTGTGAGTTGTTGTGTTGACCTGACGTTTCGCGGTCCGTTTGTTGATAACTTAATGTCTCCATCATATATTCTTTGAGTTTTTGTCATAAAAGTCGTTAAACGGTTTACACGAAACATGTTCCTTTATAAAAATAAGTAATTTTACTAGACTCATATTATCATGTATCTTTAATCGTCTGACTACTCATTACAATCCAGACATTTGTATAACAATAACCACTTGTGTATAAAACATTTTACTTTATAAACATTAATCATTTTACTATGTTCATATTATCATGTATGTTCAATCATATGACTATATTCATGCCAATCCAGACATTTGTGCTAAACATTTCGCTTTATAGACATAAATCACTTTTATTTTTGCCGTCTAGAAGACGGACAATTTAGTTTAATTGTGAACGGTATTTAAATCATATTTTTGCATAAAAACTATTTTTACAGCTGACAAACATATATTCAATTTTGACTAACTGTGAATAGTGTTTAAGATATAATTTTACATTAAAAAATCTGTATTATTGCCAGCCAACTCCTTCAATTCGGATTAACAGTGAATTATATTTATGTGCTACATTGTGTGGAATATATACATGAAACCTTTCTTCGGCCTTCTAATATTAACCATCTGAAAAGGAACAGACTGATTGGGTACTCGGGTAGTAATAATAGCAACCATTGATAAGTAGTAGGGGTACAAAATCAGGAACGAGAAAGCAATAGTGAAAAGTACCCCTACATTATGGTGCCCCGGTTCGTCGAACTCACAGCCAGTAAGGAATTAATAAACAGCTAGATTTTGAGAAATTCAGGCACTTTCAATGAAGGCCACTACACAAGTTATTGCCTCGGAAACGTCTGCACATACCCGCGCACAGACGCGACGTTCAGATGGGCGCGGTCACCCTCAACAACTCAGGAGGATCCGCCCATGGAAGGTTCGGAAGACGGGTGGGGTCAGCCTCCTCGGCGACAGCAGAGGCTGAGCACCCCAAATTGTTGGCCGCTCCACGTCTGATGGCTCGAAGCACGTTGCCTTCGCGGTAGAGCGCAATCAAACTATTGTCTTTACAGCGACGTCTCCAATTAAGTCATGCTTCAAACGCCCAAATGCCAGCACTCAATCTCATCGTCGGTTGCCACTATCAACATACCTTCTCATCCGTGACGCAATCTCTGGCGAATGAATTGTCATAGACAGTGGATCAGATGTAAGCTTACTACGCCACAATTATCTCGAACCAACCCACCCAGTCGACACCAGCAGTCTGACCTGCGCCAATGGCTCCAACATAGCGACGTTTGGGGTACGAGTACACACAATCGCGTTCTCCAACTCAAAAAGATGTTTCAAATATTCGTTCATCTTCGCCAACACGACAAAAAACATCATTGGACATGACATTCTTGAACATTTCGACCTAACCATCCGTCCAAGAAAGCGAGAGATAGAGCAGCCAGTATCGGTGTTGACAGAACCAAAATCAGTCGTTACACGGCATGACAGAGCAATAACACCTCCTGTAAAGTTAGCCCCCTTCCTTGTGTACTAATTTTCATTGTCGGGTGGGTGTATGTAACACGCAGCTCCGTGTTACAAACCAACGATGTTCGATACAGTACTCTTTAAAGTCAAATAATCTAAATCTGTTCTTATACAATATTTCTCTTAACTGTGATTTTAGAAACAATCTCTGTTAGTTTCAAGCAGTTTTAATCGATATTTCTTGAACTGAAATTTTATTTGTAATTAATAGGGTTTTTATTAAATAAACAGAACCGCGCGCGATCCGCGAGGATCACGCGGCGGACTATTGTGTCACAGTGAATTTATTTCGCTCAGTTGGATTATTAACAATTTTACTGTTATCAGTTAACTGTGCCATTCCGAATTTCAGAGAATAATAGATTATAATAATGACATGAATTAAATTATAGCAAGTGATGAATTAAATATTCGTGAGTTTTTTGTCATTGAAGTCTTTATACGGTTTTCCTATCCTCTTTTAGTGATAACTTTTAACCTTGATTCCATTCATGTCATCATGTATTTTCAATCGAGTTTTTTGTCATTGAAGTCTTTATGGGGCTTACCCCTTCATTTTTAGTGATTGCTTTTAACGATGACTTTTTACATATCTTTATATGTTTCAAATCGATGGTATAAATACAATTCAATTCAGACATTTATATTTGAATAACTATTTGTGCATAAAACATTTCTCTTTGTTAACATAAATCATTTTAATTTTTGTCGTCTAGAAGACGGACAATTTAGTTCAACTGTGAATGGTGTTTAAGACTTATTCTTGCATTAAAATCTGTTTTATTGTCGACCTACACATGGTCAGTGTGGACTAACTGTGAATTATATTTCTATTTGCAACATTATATCTAATATATGTATGAAACCAAGTTTCGGCTTTCTCATATCAACCATCCGAAAAGGATCAGAGACTGATTAGGCGAACGGGTAGTAATAAAAGCCACCATTGATATGTAGGACGGGTATAAAATCATGAACTAGATAGCAACGCTGCGAAAAACCCCTACAAAATCACATAAATCCACTGAACTGTAGGGTTTCGGATAAATGATTGAGAAATACATAAAATATAAATTAAGAGAGTCTTAATTGAACTGTTAGTAGTTATGTAACAGTGGTTAAGGCACATAAAACATGTAAATCCTGGCTTTGAGCGTTAAGTCTTATAAATCCTCTGCATGTTACCTGCGTATTGCGTACGGGTGTCTATTAATTTTAAACAAAACCCTATTAATTACAATTAAATTTGCAGTTCAAGAAATCTCAATTAAAACTGCTTGAAACCAATAGAGATTTTTGCTAAAATCACAGTTAAGAGTAATATTGTGTAACACCAAAATTAGACAATTTAAACTTAAAGAGAACTATATTTGTCAAAATTGAACTTCGTTGGGTTGTAACGCGGAGCCGCGTGTTACCACTTTTTTAGAGCAAGGTGAGAAATTTAGATTGAACACACATAATACAATCTACAAACAGGATTCGGGAAACCTTCATGCTGGAAAACGCTCATAAACACACTGGTTCAACCAATTACCAGTTTATAAGAATAACATATACGAATTGATTTTCATTATTTAGCTGAAGATTAGGAATAGAATAGAATAGAATATCTCTATTTGGATTTAAACCACACATGTTCCATTAAATAATAAAATTTGAAAATGTACAATATAAAAAGTTATCACATCAAATAAATATGTGCAATTAGTTGTACTGTATAATTTATCAGCATCAGAAAGTTCGGCTGTAAAGAGTGATAGATTCTTCATCAAAAATAGGAAAATTTAAGGTATAATTCGAGTGTAACATTTTGCAAAAAAAGGGAACCATGACTAGTAATTGACTGTATGTATTGTTGATTAACATGATGATATAATGCATAACATTTCAATTTTAATAATACAAAACTTGAAGATAGAATCTCGAGCAGTTATGCTGCTGAAAAACAATTAATCCTGTATTTTATTTAACCATGAGAAAGTATTATCATAATCAAAATTAAAAATATCAGCAGGATTGTACATTTTTTCTTGTTCGGTAGATAAAAATTTAAAAGACATCTTAGATGGAGGCGTTTCTCTAAGCTCATTTGGCATAAAACAACCTCAGCTGTGAGTAATTAGTTTTCGTGTTAAACTTTTAAGATCATTTGAAAATCCACTTCATTTGTTGTGTGATGTTTATAAAAATGTGTTCAGATATTGCAAGAACGTTCTTTCCTACGCTAGCTGTGCGTTGAACTTAGATTCGCTTTCTTAGTTAACTGCTTATCCAGTCTACACAGCCCACTGATCGGCCGTAGAAATTGTATTAATAAACACTGTCGGACTATTCAATTGCAGGGAGCTGATCCTTTAAATTCAAATTTAGAAGACGCTTTATAGTATAAAAAAACATCAATTTTGTTTTAGGTATCCGAAATGTTACTGTTTCTATAAATCTTCTACTAAATATTTCGGAAGCTGTGTCCCACTTAAAATGTACACTGACATATAATTTTTTGTTGCGTACAGCTGCATTACTTTTTTGACGTTGTTTATTTTTCATTTTTTCCTCAACAATGTTATCGGGGCTCTCTTTATCTAATAAAATTTATTTTAGCACCGCGGTTTCTGGCCAATAATATTCTTCAGAACAGATTTGTATTAACTCTGTCGCATATATTGCATATCCTACGGTAAATAATGTATTGCTCTTTCCATGCCTTTTTCCGATATACTTTAGACTGCCATATTCCTATCTCAAAAGCAATACGTCAAGAAAAGATAGTGCTTCAGACTGAGGATCTTTGCACTCGCAATTACACTGAAAGTGATGATCCGTTTTGATAAATTCCTTAAGCATGTCATATATTTCAACAGCTTTATTCAGGATTGTCAAGAATAAAAATTAATTTTTTTAATAGTAAAATATTATTTACAAGCATCAATTATTTTAAAACCCTCGCGTTCCTCCATATGTTCATAGGTAATAATTATCCATCAATCTTCATACCTGCAAGTCATCTAAAATAATTTCCAACTTCACTATATATGTTCAATTCACCTTCAACATTCACGATTTCACACAAGGCGATGGAATGTCGACAGACAGTCCATCAGGATGTCTACTATCTGACGATTACATTTTCCATCTTGAAACATTGCTACACGAACAACCCATTCAAAAATACTTCCATAAATATCCATGTTTTTTAATGACACCTTCATAATCATAAATAGAGATGTCGATACATATGGCATTCTTAAAGATTTTATCTATCCCAAATTCGCAAAAGTTCCTTTTTT
This sequence comes from Eudiplozoon nipponicum, assembly GCA_029291075.1. Lineage (NCBI taxonomy): Eukaryota > Metazoa > Platyhelminthes > Monogenea > Mazocraeidea > Diplozoidae > Eudiplozoon > Eudiplozoon nipponicum. Next base: position 44,170 of record JAQBSW010003373.1, on the reverse strand, counting down.
AAAAGCAAATTATTCTACAGAATAATGAAAATCTATTCTGATGAATTTAAATGTTAAATAACGGCGGTGCTCAAGATAATTTGATTTAAATCGGGTAGAAAGCAAATTTTGTTCGTGAAAACATGAAACATATACAAATTTAAAGCAAATGTACCCAACCAAAAGACAATATATTCCAGAAAACTTTTTAAAGTGCGCGCACCAATAGAAACAATTCTTCGGATGATTAAACAATTATGACTTCTCGGATACCTAATAAAAAATTAATTTTTATTTATATTACAAGTCGTCTGCTAATTTAAATGTAAATAATAAGCTTCCTGCAATCCAACAGTCCAAAATTATTTACTTCTACAAATTCCATAGCTGCTTAGTGCGCTACGAATGTCAATCTAGCCGATTAATAATGCAGCAAAGTCAAAACCTTTTTCAACTACGCACAGCTAGCATATAGGAGATTGTTTTCATCATAACTGAACACATTGTTTATAAAAATCCCATCAGACAGATTTTCAAGTTGACATCAAACCTTAAAACGAAGACGACTTACGCACAATTAAACAATAATTGATTGCGCGGTTGGTGGTAACAATTCGTTAAATCAAGTTTGCGCGCTTGAAGTAAACACCAATCCCATTTTATTTAGCCAGTCGGTGAACAACATAACAAAACTACCTCCAGTCGCACACACTCACGCGTTTTGAACTTCCATGATCATCATCAGAGTACGAAAGCAAATTGACTAGCGAGGATCAAACCGCATTGCATATATATGGAAATAAAAATTATATATGCGGCTCTCACCTCTAGTAGTCTTGCATAAATTGTACATGACTGGAAATGTCAGCTGCACAATTTCTATGCAGTCACGTACATTAGCTGTTCATTGCTTTCGCCACACACATAAATTGGAATTTGAGCTCATACAAATCTCCTTTAGCGCAAATGATGAAATTCAGATACATCAACCTGTTGTCTTTGTTCTTCCAACGATTGAGTCTTGGTTGAACAGAGTAAAAGGGCTTCAAACTCTAACTGGTGCTCTACTCCTGTCTTCAACCAATTCCTAAAAGGTTGAAAAACTGTGAGATGATTATATCAACCAAATAGTCAGCAACTGCAGGAAGGGGTAGGCAAACCGACCTAACCACTTAGGTTCCAGATGCAGCATGCGTCAATGCCCCGTGCTTTCTTCAATTGTTCGGTTTTCTTAATATAATGACAGATTGAAATGTACTAAAATATAAATTCATAATATGGTCCACTACGTCAGCAACAAAAATTTCAACTTGAAGTATGATTTCTGCCATAATGTCACCGATATCTCTTTCATCCCTTTAAACTTATCGGACAAAATTGTCAGAACATAGTTTATAATCAAATGTGGAGCAACATGATTCCACCACAATTAGCCTACGTTCGTATTGGCACCACTGTTGATAAGAAATTTCAGCCGCTTCTCACCATCCCTAAAAGCTCTATTAATGGTGGTTTGCTGCGCGTCCGAGCAAGGTATTTTTGTATTCCAGTTTCACATTGCCTTTCCATTTGTATCGACCTAAGCCCGAAAAGAAGCAAACTTGTTATTGACACTTTGCACTTCATACATATTCACAGTGTAATTCGAATTATTCATGTAGTCCTTTGAGACGCTTGCGCAAACAAATTCCTTCTCGCTTAAATTCCATAATCTAATACCAAAATTGTGATCAAGCCAACGTTTTGTCATCGGTTTGACACTTCATGTTCTTTAATTCACATCTTAGAGCACAAACGTCTTCCTGTACTATCAGAAGAGCTTCTACATTTGCTCCCAGCTGCTGTATGATGATTGAATCCGCAGTCACTGTGTGTTCTTTTTGTTCTTGCAGTTTTTACATACCATCCAACCCTCGGATTTTATCGAGCCAATCTATGCTCATGGTCTTAAAGATCTTTAATGTGGCTCGTAGCCTGACGAGTTAATTAGCTGCAAAATATTAATTAATCACTTCTGGAGAGATGTTCAGATCGGAGGCCTTAAGTTCATAATATTCTGACGGGTGTTGACGCCCATCTTTACCAGCGTACAAGTTTGCACATCTGCGCTGTACTTCCACGTTGTAATATCCTTAGGATTTCATCCATTAATTACTCAAAAGCGTTGGATATGCGAAATTTCCGTTGGTTACTTAGGCGAAATTTATTTTCAAACATTTGTAATATTCTGTTCCGGAATTTGCTTCACTTAAAATTAGGAAGCTTCTGGTGTTTATTAGTTAAACACCAGAAGCGCAAAAACAGGTGTGGACTTCGATAATTCCTTAATTTTGAACTGATATCGGGTTTCATTTTGTTTTTATTTTTGGAATTTAATCATATATTTGTTGAAATTTCTTTACATATATAAAAGACTTGCTTTTATCTTGTCGGAATTTTTTATATATCTTTTCATTTTTTTCTCTCTGTTTCACTATCACAGTTCCATAATGAATCAGACTTTTTCGCCAGCCTCCACACATTTAACCCAGAAGCTACTTACCAATCTCGCTGATCACCAGCAACAGATGGCAGATGTCAAGGGATTGCTCGGAGCTTTGTCAGATAACCTCTCTCTCACCGTTGCAGCCACATTTGTTGCGCCAAGCTAAAGATTTCTTAAACGGAGTTACACGAGAGGTTGCTTTACGAAATCACAGTAAACGCAACCTCATTCTCTGGTCTCCGCACTCCCCACTCTCTAAGGATGACCTAGCTTCAGATTTAATCAGTCATTTGGGAGACAACTTTCATCATCTCAAAGAGGTCTCCTCCGGCAAAGGTCGACCTTTTGTGGTTTCTTCCCACAAAAGACTGTCCAACGATGAACTCAGTCAATTGAAATTTCGATCACCCTTTATATCGACAGGCAAAGTCAACTTAAAGCGCGATTCAACTTTACTACAAAGAACTGCAAAACAATCGTGAACCTCTCCGCCAGACACCACCTCCTCCCCTGAATCTAGACATGCCTATCCCGGCTGAAGCAACCCAAAGAAAAGCCGGTCATTTTACGGAGGCATCCTTGGCGATTCTTCCCCCACAAATTCCTCCTCCAAACTCACTGATACCACAGAGGACAGTCATGACTCTGCCCCCGTCCAGATTTTGCGCCCTTCCTACCCCCAAATCACTGCTCCCAAGTAACTCATCAAGCTCAGATAATTCGCCTCCGTCCTGTTTTAAAATCCTCCAACTACCTCACCCGACTGATAAAAGTGAGACTAAGGAAATCCAGATCGATGCTGACCATTCCATTTTTGTCAGCAAGTGGTCAGTTACCTTTGTCAGCCCGAGGTCTTGCTCCGGCCGCCAGCGGAAAGCACCTGCTTGCTTCTTCTCCCCGGTCTAACGGATCTCTTCCAGCAATTCTTATCAATTGTAGATCACTTACAAAAAACAACTGCGAACATTCTTATCCTCTAACGAGCTCGACATGTGCTTTCTGGTTGAAACGTGGATGTCCTCTTCCGTTCTTAGCAATGATCTTTTCCTCATCAATGGCTACACTTTCCTTCAAAGTGACAGAATGGCTGGTCGTGGGGGTGGTCTGTCTGCTTTTGTCCATTTATCTCTCATGCCAAAACGCCTGTCTACATCGAACTCGCTAGGATTAAAATTCTTTTCGTTTCAACTACTGATCCTAGTCCAATGCTTATCCGTTTGCGTTGTTTACGGACCCCGAAACCCCTCAATAATTGATGACACCCGTGGAGCTCAACTAATGTCCACTTTCTTCTATCAACACTCCGATCAATACATCGTTGTGGGTACCTTAGCCTTCCTATGGCCAACTGGCGTAATATAACTACGGAAACTCACCCGTTGATTCGGCTCTTTTTGGACAACCTCCTAAGCCAATTTGTGTACTTCCCTACACGAAGGAACAACCAGCTTGATTGTGTCCTCTCCAACAAAGACTTGACCAATGTTCAGTCTCGGGAGATCTTCCCCAATCTCGACCACTGTCAGTTATCTTTTCTTATTCCTCTTTCATCCTCTATCCATAAAGAGAGCATTCAGACTTTCAGGCGATTCACCAATTGGGAAGAGTTTAGTCGACGCTGTGACGCAGTTAATTGGAGAGATCATATTCTCCCAGACGACCTCTCCTCATGTTTTTCAGATGTCCATAACATCTTATCCTCCCACTTTGCTTCTGTTACCTCTATTCAACACATTCACGCGATAAACAAGTTGAACGCCTTGTTTAAAGCACGCGACAACCTTGCACGCAATTCTAGATTACGCACAACACCACTTGCTTGTGTTCTTGCTCTCTGACATATCGATGAGCAAATTAAACAGGTAATCAACAAAAAAGTGCTACACATCGAGAGGCGCATCCGCACAACGCCCAAATCTTGGAAAAGTTCGCAGTCATCAAACACCAATTACTACAAAAGTCCATTACCTCATACATAAACTTCTCTCGGTCGGACGACTCCAACTTTGCAGACGATTATCTAAACTATCTTCTAGACTCCTTCTCCATTCCCACTCCGCCTGCTGAGATGCTTGACAACGGAGACACTAAGAACCTACGCTTATTCATTACTTCGCCAGCCTCCGTCGTTAAAGCTATCAAAGACATAAAATCTCAAAATCAGTTTTATCAGTACGGTGTCTCTGTCAGGATGATTGCACTTCTTGGCTGGAATCTCTTCTCTCTGCTCGCCGATATTTTCAACCGATGCCTTGAAGCTACCTACCTTCCCCCGGAATGGCTTAATTTGACGATCTATCCTATCACAAAAAATGGTACATCGTCAATCCCCTTATTCAAAGATCTCCTTCCTATTACAATCGTCCCTTTTTTACTAAAATATTCGACAGGGTCTTGTATAACTTAATCTATCCTTACATCAAGTCGCGAGATGACTTCTGTCTTCTCGACGATCAACATGGCTTCATGAATGGCCGTTCCGCTTCCACCAACTTAGTCAATGTCCTTGATCATTGTTACTCCTCTATCTCTAAAGGTCATGAATGCACTCTCCTCTTCCTAGATGTTTCCATGGCCTTTGATTCACTGTCGTTCTCGGCAATTGAACCCGCCTTGTTAAGCAGTGGTATTTGCGGCAAAGTCCTCAACCTTATCAGTTATTATCTCCGAGACCGTTGCACAACTTTAAAAGTCGAAAATAGTCGCTCGAGGTCAGCCCTTATCCGATCTGGAGTTCCCCCAGGGCTCCGTAAATGGTCCTATATTATTAAACCTAACACTCGCTCAAGTGCAGGTTGAGGACAGCCTATTCAAACTGTTCAAGTATACAGATGATATGGAAGTTGTATTCAGCAACCCCACAGCATCCAACTCCTCCCTACCTCTTATCACTCAGCTGTTATCTTCGTTACATTCGCAGCTTAGCATAATCGGTCTTAAATTGAACCCCGATAAGACTCGTTTGATAAAAACTTACCTCTGACCCATTCTGTTATTTCCCAGATACAAGTTGTCGCCCTTAATATTGAAATATTTGGCTAAACACATTGATATCTCTTTTTCTAAATCGCTAGACTTTTCCCCACATCTTAAACATACTACCTCCAAACTCTTCAAGTGGGCCCCGTTTAATCTGCTTCAAAACTAAAAATCCTACCCTCCAACTCACATTGTTTAAGCTCTATGTCCTACCCCTCATATCATATACTAGCGAATTATATTGCTCTTTCACTCTAGCTTCCTCTTACGTCATCGAGCAGATTTCTTCCAGATTTTTAAAGAGAGTCTTCCCTCACAGCCAGAATTATCGGGAACGCCTACTCCTGGCTAACCTTCTTCCGTTATGGTTCACCCATGACTTGCGAGTCATTTCTTTCGTTCATAAGATCACAGCTAGCCTATCACTATCAAACTTTGCTCACTCAAGTCACCACTATGCTACACGCCATAGCAATTCTTCAATCCAATCTAACCACACTCCAATTATATTTTTAAAAATCTATCTCTTTTCTAAAGCCACAAGTGTATTCAACGCTCTTCCCTCGGAAATAAAGCTCTTATCCCATCACGAATTTAGAAAGGCGGCTCATAATCACTCCTTTAACAAATTCCTAAACGAGACATCTGATTGTAGCGAAACTGGTTCCTCCTTAACCCATAACACTTCTTTTTATCCCTAGGCTATTATCCAGTTTCGGAGCGTGATATCTCTTCTGGCTAGCCCCCCCCTTTTAACCATTCGCCTCGAAATCTCAAACTCTAATAAGGACTCACCGATACTATTTATAGTCTCGTTTTCATTCTACCGAATACAAATATTGATTGCTATGCCACAATCTGCTCTACTAAATCTCTTCTTTTTGTTTTAGCAAACAATCGGAAACTCAAAAAAGCATACTGGACCATCTAGCATTCATCGGACGCTGGTTCCTCCACGCTTTCCATCAGCCGCAACTTCGTTAAAATGAAGTCAATGATCTCTGCACACGACACTCGCGTACAGACTCTTCTATCTAGTCGATCTTTCTTAGTCCAATGGAATCTCCATGCCATCAAAACGATCTATTCCAAAGTTGAGGAAAGGACTTCTCTTTCTCAACACCCTCCTACCCTATGGTTATATACTTTGCTAGTCACAATTACATTCAACTTTACATATCCTCCTTTTGATTTTTACCTCATCATTTCAATACAAATATCAAGACGCAGATCGCATAATTGTAATCCTTATAACAGCTAGCCTAAGGAAGGGCAATGAAAATTATGAGGTCTTCATTAGATTTGCGGGTAAGATACTGACGTATGGTGGCTCTTATTGTGTAAATTGTTGAGAGACTCTATAAAAGATTACTACCTTGAAATTCGTAACGGTATTGATAGGTACATTAATCTATCTATCCACAGATCAGACAAACAAATAAATTGGTTGAAGGCACAATTTTCTTAAGTTAAATAGGATTACCGACCCAATGTATAGATTTTTTAGCCTATTGGACAATGCCAGAGAGGTTAAAGTGAAACATATTCGTGTTCAGTCAATTAAATATGAACGAGAAAATATCAAATGCCTTCGAGCTTTTAATTATTGAGATTCAAAGTAGATCTCAGCCCGATGAAACAGCGCGCACAATATATTTATTGTGTCAGGTAGGCATGAGAGAATAACATCCTTCTGACTTTTATTATAGTGTAAATGCAAAATATTTTAGTTTGGATATAATATATTTGTGGTGAATTGCTATCGAAATTAACAACCACTCTCGATGTTTATGAAACATTAGAATTAGAGTGGCCAAAGGGCCAAAAGGATTGGAAAAGGTGTACCATCAACAGGAACCGTAAATGGATGACGTACCAACAGACTCTTTCTAGAGCATAAAGTTCGATAAAACTATAAAACCTTTGAATTTACAGTGTGTTTAGTGGACTATGATGGGAGGTGTTTTAAATCAAACACAAAGTCCAAAGCATAGCCAGGAGAAATGATTTCCAATCGAATGGGCAATGTGTCTCGTGAGTGAGTAGTGGTTCCACGCCAGTGGTCCATTTTACATCTTAAATATAGCCAGCTTCGATATTGAGAATTTCAGTAATTCCTCTTTCCGAGGTTGCGGGTTCCCCGATGAAAGTGCAACTTTCGACCGATGACACGGAAACAGTCTCTGGAAAACGCGGAGAAACTTCAATTATATGGGTCATAGAGTGATTCTGTTTATGAAGTTCCAAAGCGTACCTGTTAGAGGAAAATTCAAATCGTCGTATTCAAACTCGGCAGCTTGTATGAGAGGTAGACATACTAGGACCGTCGTAAATTAGCATGATTCCATTTAATCTAGGATATCGAAGAGTTTTCCAGATGAAACAACAATAAGTATGTCATTCAAAATGAATTATGAGACTTAAATTCGTAAACGACATGGATTCCAAGGTGAGAATAATTAGATCATAAGTATAGGAAATAAATTTCTCCTCATTTGATTATCAACTATCGGACGTCAAATGAAGTCCAATTGTGACAAAGAACATTAATAGAATTTCGATGACATGGGAAAAGAAATCGTCATTTGAATGCAACTTTCTGAAAGCTGACATGAAAGACAACCCTATTTGTCTGGACGCTTTAATCATTTTCAACTTGGAATTAAAATATAAGTCCCAGCACATTAGAGAAGTCACAGGGGCGATGTTGCATTCTGAGAATATAAATTCCGTGGTTATGCTAATAAGTCTACTCTGACTTGTTGTCGCCGAAGATTTAGTCAATGCAGTCGAGAAACACATGACAATGTTTCAAGCGAAATAGTCTGAGGACAGGAATTTAACATAAATTTTGTTTGTGGTAACGTTACTTCGTTCGCTCAAGGTTCATCCATTAGCGCAACATAATAAAGATGTCACTGTTGAAGAATTCCAACAATTGAGATAGGAATTAATTGTAGACGATAAAATTAAAACATTGCGACAATGATAGAGGTAATTCCCAAGCTTGATGCGGGACAATATGGGGTTTTTGGTAACTATCGTCTAATGAATTTTGTAAAAAAGCTTTATTTGTAACCTCTGCCGAACTAGAGCATTTTCCTTAGGGATAAAATTAAGTACGAGGTTTACACTATGCGAGATCTACAGAAAGTAAGCTATCAAGTACGAATGGAAGTGTGTATTAGTTTTTGTACACCAAGTAACAAATTAGTTCAATTATGACCAGAAAGATAAACCAAAGACAGCATGAACGGAAAGTCTAATCTCGTGCAAATTTGTTTCGTGCTTACTGGCGACTCATCAGAATGAGCCGGTATTACGCCCTTTATCCATTATATATTTTGATGAGGATTGTAAGAAAATAGTACGTTACAATGTCCTATGCATACCTCACAAAAATATATAGTGGGTAAAGGGCGTAATACCGGCTCCTACTGATAAGTCGCTAATAAGCACAAAACAAATGTGCTCAAGATTAACCTTTCTGTTCATGTTGACTTTGGTTTAACGTTCTAGTCATATTTGAACTAATTTTTTGCCAGGTACACAAAATCTAATACACAATTGCATTAGCAGAATTTGATTTCACTATCTTTCAAATAACTAGGAATGAATACATGAAGACGAACGCTCTCAGACGGATAAAGCTCTGGTCTGGCTAGAGCTACTCGTCGGCCCAATTACATTTATTAAAGACCTAGTATTTGGTGGAAGCGAAAACTTTTGATCTCCTTGATGTAGTTTTGATATGAAACCAGTTTATTAATGCAAGTGGATTGGATATTAGTAGTTAAGGTGTTAAATGTCCTGGAGCCAACCTAGATCTCAAGTACCGTTGGAATGTTGAGGCAAATTATGTCATCATTAACATAAACTAGGTCACCCTCCGTTTCGGCCTTAATACGGTTGGTTACTGGTAGATATTTATGGCCAAATATGTCGAAAGATATACGAGCCTAGACAAGAGCCCGTGTAAATTTTCAGCCTGTAAAGCTCTAGCGACATACAAAAAAAGTAAAGTCTATAGAGATACCAGTGAGTCGGTGGATGCGCTTGCACATCGATAACGTCAAAACGCCCGAGATTTCCGGTCATAGATAGCTTCGCATATTAAATGAACATTAATTGCGCGGGCAGTGATAACAATTAATTAAATCAATGTTGTGATCATCATAAAAACACATCTCCTATTACGTACAAACATTTTTCAGTGTAAACTAAGAATTTTGTAAAGTGGAAAAGGCAATTCATCCAGTAGACCGTTTTTGCCATTATTGGAAACTTATCACATACAGTTAAGAATAATGAGAGATTTGTGTTAGTTAGTTATAACTTTAGGTTTAAAGGTATGCTATATAGGCTCCACCTAAAGGAAAGGCTAACTAATGAATATTAGTTAGTATATAACTGAAAATTGCAGCAGGGTGGCTCAGTGGTTAGAGCAATATATTCAAAAGAAAACTAGTCTAGGATCCAGCTTCGTTCTCGGTAAATTCTGGAAAGTACGTGATGAGTTCCCAATATGGACTAAATCGGTCTACTAGATGAATTGCCTTTTCTACACTACAAAATTCTTAGTTTATACTGAAAAATGTATTTGTATAATGGGACAAGTGTCGTCATCAAGCTGAGCATATTGGTTGACCGTTTTAGTCGTCCGTTTGAAGTTGAGATTAAAGGCATATTGTAGAGGCACTATCCTTATTAACTAATGAGTGTCCCATAGACACCAAGACTGTATCAGTCTTAGTGTGTCTATAGGAGTCTGAAGGATTAATTTTTCCTACCACATATACCAAATTCATACCTGCAACTCCCTATACTAAGCTATCAGTGTCCTTAAACTTCAGATTGGCCTCCATTATAATCATATATATATATATATATATATATATATATATATATATATATATATATATATATATATATATATATATATATATATAATCAAGTAATAGGTGATGGACTGTGTACTTTTTAGGTAACACCACACACCGAATGTTTGACCTGGAAAGATATTTGATACGAATAACAGGATAATTATATTACTTATTGTTGGACGATCTCAATATGCACAATTGAGAACGGAAACTCATTTTTACAGTAAAATATTGCGAGGATAAAAATAGTAAAAATGATAAGAGTAAAAATATGGCCATTAAAGTCAACAGAAATCACGTACGTCCAGCACATAATATAGAAAACTGGATAATTCTCCATAGATCACTTACACTTCGTAATTAAATTTTACTGCAAAAACTGAGCAGACATAGTTTACAAAACAGACTGCGTTCTCCTATTAATATCGGTTGCAAAAGCTGTCTTCTGTGGATTCCCAATATCCGCATTAAATGAAAAGACATAATTCACGATAGAAAAATTGTATTTAAAACAAATTATTTTATAATTTAGACTTAACTCAAATTAGGAGCTTGAGAATTAACATCGCTCCAACAAACAAAGACTGCTTACTTAACTTTAAATACGAAAACTAAAAAATAGTATAATAGATAAAAATATATAGAAGTCTTTTCTATAATAGTTCACCGAAATTGAGAATTACAACAATTTCTGAACACCTGTTATTCTAGTAAATCCATACACTCTGGCCTTGATCGATATCATTTATCACATTTCGCGGTAAGCATGACATCATTCAATTCATCATATAAGAGTTAAATACTGTCAGTTGCGGAGAACTAATATATATGCAAGTATGTATTAGGTGTTGCAAACCTAGTAACAAATTAGTTCAGTTGTGACCAGAAGGATTAACCAAAGGCAGCATAAACGGAAAGTATAATCTCATGCACATTCGTTTCGTGCTTACTGGCGAGTCATCAATAGGAGCCGGTATTACGCCCCTTAACATCTATATGTTTTGGTCAAAAATGTGGGGTAATAGGACAGTACAATCTCCTAGACGAATTTGTAAACCTGCAATAGTGAAGCTAACATCATATAGTCTACGACAATGCGACTCCAACGCTAACTCACACTATACAATATATATAACAAATCCGTAAAGGATAATAACACTATGGCTATTCTGTTAGTAACCGATACCAACATTATTGTACCGAAAAGGTACATTATACTAACACTATGGTTTCCGAGTCAGAATATGGTTCCAGCACGATGGATATCAATTTATGCTATAGTTCACCGAAATTGAGAATTACAACAATTTCTGAACACCTGTTATTCTAGTAAATCCATATACTCTGGCCTTGATCGATATCATTTATCATATTTCGCAATAATCATGACATCATTCAATTCAATATATAACAGTTAAATACTGTCAGTTGCGTAGGATTAATATATATGCAAGGATGTATAAGGTGTTGCGAAACTAGTAACAAATTAGTTCATTTGTGACCAGAAGGATAAAACAAATGCAGAATGAACGGAAAGTATAATCTACTTCACATTCGTTTCGTGCTTACAGGCGAATAATCAGTAGGGTCCGGTATTATGCTCTTTAACCACTATATGTTTTGGTCAAGAATGTAGGATGATAGGACGGTACAATTTCCTAGACGAATGTGTAAACCTGCAATAGTGAAACTAGCATCATATAGTCTACGACAATGTGACTCCAACCCTAATTCACACTATATAATATGTATACCGAGTCTGTAAATGATACTAACACTATGGCTACTGTGTTAGTAACCGATACCAACATTATTGTACCAAAAAGATACATGTTACTAACACTATGGATTCCGAGTCGGTACATGGTACCAACGTGATGTATATCAATTTATGCTATAGTTCACCGAAATTGAGAATTACAAAAATTTCTGAACACCTGTTACTCCAGTAAATCCATACACTCTGGCCTTGATCGATATCAGATGTCTGTTACCGCGAAATGTGATATGTATGGATTTACTGGAGTAACAGGTGTTCAGAAATTTTGTAATTCTCAATTTCAGTGAACCATGGCATAAATTGATATCCATCATGTTGGAACCATATTCTGACTCGGAAACCATAGTGTTAGTACCATGTACTTTTTCGGTACAATAATGTTGGTATGGATTACTAGCACAATAGTCATTGTGTTAGTATCCTTTACAGACTCGGTATACATATTATATAGTGTGAGTTAGCGTTGAAGTCGCATTGTCGTAGACTATATGATGTTAGCTTCACTATTGCAGGTTTACACATTCGTCTAGGAGATTGTACCGTCCTATTATCCCACATTCTTGACCAAAACATATAGTGGTTAAAGGGCGTAATACCGGCTCCTACTGATGAGTCGCCAGTAAGCACGAAACGAATGTGCATGAGATTATACTTTCCGTTCATACTGCCTTTGGTTTATCCTTCTGGTCAAAAATGAACTTATTTGTTACTAAGTTCACAACACCTAATACATACTTGAATATATATTAGTTCATCGCAACAAACAGTATTTAACTGTTATATATTGAATTGAATGATGTCATGCTAACCGCGAAATGTGATAAATGACATCTACGAAGGCCAGAGTGTATGGATTTACTGGAGTAACGAGGCTCAGAATTTGTTGTAATTCTCAATTTCAGTGAACTATAGCGTAATTTGATATGCATCATGTTGGTACCATATTTTGACTCGGAAACTATAGTGTTAGTACCATGTAAATTTTCGGTACAATAATGTGGGTATCGGTTACTAACACAGTAGCCATTGTGTTATTATTCGTTACAGATTCGTTATATATTTTGTATAGTGTGAGTTAGCGTTGGAGTCGCTTTGTCGTAGACTATATGATGTTAGCTTCATTATTGCAGGTTTACACATTCGTCTATGAGATTGCACCGTCATACATTGGTTAAAGGGCGTAATATCAGCTCCTACTGATGAGTCGCCAGTAAGCACGAAACGAATGTGCATGAGATTATACTTTCCGTTCTTGCTGCCTTTTGTTTATCCATCTGGTCACAAATGAAATAATTTGTTACTAGGTTCGCTACACCTAATACATACATCCAATTTTATTCTTCTTGGATTTGACCACTAATCTTTATTGTTCCAGACTGGTCAAACCCCTTTCCAGAGGCTTACAATTTTTACCACGAGATTGACTAAAATGATTATGTCGTCTATGTACACCTTTGAAAATGGACAATTCTGAAGGAGTTCTTCAGCTAAATGCTACAATTTCTGCTTGGCATTCTTCAACTCAAAATGCATTCTGAGAAATTCATGCGATTCCCCTCCTGGAAATCTGAATGATGAGTGATATAGGACTTTCCTCCATCGGTATCTGATAGTACGCTTTCTGGATATCTAAAGTTGAATAAACCTTATATCCTATTAAGTCTCGGAGAAGAGTACTCCGGTAAGAATCAGCCTAAGTCACCGAGTTTAATAAACGATAATTCCCACAATCCCTCCATTGTCACGATTCAGGTTTGGGAACTACCACTATTTGAGAAGCAAAATTGGAATTTGAACTCCTACAAATTCCCCATTTGCAATGGAACCACCAATTCTATGTGGTGCTCTACTCCTGACTTTAATCCATTTCTCTTGGCACTAAAAGGTTGAAACACGACAAGGTGTTTCTAAATGATATCGGCAAAATCATTTACGTCTAATGGACGGGGTAAACAAATATCGGACACACCCACGCATTCTCCGATGGTACTGGTTTTGGGATTTAGTGTCAGTTTGAAATGAGTAAAGAAATCTTTCCCAATGATATGGCCCTTGACATCGGCTACCATAAAATTACACTTGAAGAAAGATATCTCTCCCAAGGTTACCGACAGTTCTTTCATCTCCATAACTCCTATCGGACTACCATTGGCGGCCAATAGTTGATAATCAAATGTGAGGCGATCTGCTTCTAACACATTTGACCTAACTATGCTTACATTCGCACCTGTGTCAATGAGAAACTCCAGGCCAGTCAATTCATCCCTAATAATTTATTTATTGCTGGATAATGCGTCAACGTTTTCAAGATCTCCGCTTAAGCACAATCTAACCCTCTTGTATTTGGAATTGAACCTCCACTATGGCTACTACTAGCGGGGTTTCACTTAAACGCGGGTATATGACACTTCGTCCATATTCACAATGTGTTTTACACCATCCGCGCGGTCCATCGAGGCGTTGAGGCGAGTGATTCCCCTGGCGTTTAAAAATCCTGACATTGAAATTTAGAATTAGTTCTCACCATATCATCAATTTTACGGGTCATATTCGCAAATTCTTTACTTAAGTAGCAAACATTTTCATGTGGTTTCAGGATAGTTTCTGTATCTGCCCGGCTGCACCATGACTGAATCTGCTGTTACAGCATGTACCTGCAGTTCCTGATCTTTATACACACCGTCCATTCCTATGAATTTATTTGGTCAATCAACATTCGTTGTTTCAAATACCTCCAATGTGGCTCTAAGCCTATATTTTTGCTCAGCTGTAAAAATAGAGTTCACTACATTTCGAGATATATTCAATCCGGAGCCTTTTGCACAAAGGTGGTCACAAAATTCTGGAGGAAGTTGACGCCCTATCTGGTCAATGCGTAACAATTAGCAAAGTTGTGCCGACCTTCCAGGATGATGTCTCTGCTGAATTTCAGTCATTAACAACTCAAAGGCATTTTCCAGTTCTTCATCAACTGTTTTTTTCTAAAATTATCTAGGGTGCATCTGAAATTCTTTGGCAATGCGATCCATGCTGCAGAAAATATCTCCATAAGGTTCACAATTTGGTAAGCTTGAAATAGCATTTGGGCATCTCTGACCCAAATCGTATGTTTTTCGGTTTTGTATGGTGGTAGAATGATATTTTTTGGACTGGATCAGTCGCCATTTCCAACCCTATTAGTTAATGAAAGCCACATAGATGCCAAGTCGGATTCAGACTTAATATTACTATATGAGTCTGATAAGTTGGTTTACTCTACCATATCTGTTAAATTCATGCCTACAATATCTGGAGCTAAATTATGTTTCCTCAAATTTAAGATAAGCTTCCACATTAATCAGAATTAAATGTATATATGATTAACCTAGTAATAGGAAAAGGACTGTGTACTTCTTACGCAACGCTATACCAAAGTATACAGCCTGGAAAGAGATTAGACGCGAAAACAGAATTTTAATATTACTTGTTCTTGAACGTTGCCTATATGTAAAAATAAAAACACAAATTAGTTGCAGTCTTATATTGTGAAGATCAAGATTTGTAAAATCGTACTGAGAAATAACATGTTAAATGCAGCGTCTTAGAGAAAATCACGCTGGAACAGTTACAGAATAAAGTAGCTTAAATGACAAAATTAAAAAGTATATTTACTGCAAAGTATTTAAAGTATTTCAAAAGTTAAAATAATATTTTAGATTTTAACAATATTCATTTAAATCAGCCACTCATACTTTATTTATCATTAATTGTTACTTTAATTTTGTCGGAGGAAATATCTTAGCATTATGAAATACTGGGCTTTTTAAAGGCTTTTTATATGACAGCTCTTCGTGTAATGTTGTAATGTACATTTCAGCGATATGCAAATCTTATATAATTATAAAATACGTTAAAATGACATCTAACATTTTCAATATTTAACACATGTGTTGTGTTTAAATAGGCTCCCTTCCGTAAAGCACATAGCCCCTAAATTCAGAAAATGGCGGTGAGCGAGTCCAAAGAGAGTAAGCCGGTGAGTAATCCGGCTATCGACGTTTTGGTCCAAGAACTGGAAAGTTTAGACCAGAAGGCGTTCCCTGCGCTTCATGCGCTTGCTGAATGTGGTATGTCATTATCTTTTGTTACCTAATTAGAGTTGTTTCGCTTGCGCGGTGGTATTGCTGATTCCATTGATATCGTAGAAAACAAGCGCGTGAAGATCAGAGCAAAAATCAATATCCCAGCTGAACAGTTTCCCTACATTAATTTTGTTGGTAAGCTCCTTGGTCCAGGTGGGCAAACCCTGCGTGCAATCCAAGATGAGACAAAAACTAAAATGGCTATTCTGGGCTCTGGATCCTTACGGGATGATGGGAAAGAGAAGGAGTTACTCGGAAATGGTGATCCCAAGTACCAGCATTTAAAGCAAAGGTTGCATTTACAGATTGACAGCCTCGCCACGCCTGTTGAAGCGTATTATAGATTGTCACATGCGTTGTCTGAGGTGCGTAAGGTTATGATTCCAGAGATAAATGAAGTTCCCCCTCCCCCATGGGGCCAAGGCATGCCACCCACTACAGGGGTTACTCGTGGAATTCCGGGAAGAGGTAGGCCTCCTCGAGGACGCGGTTACGGTCCAGCTTCTGTTTTCCCTCCTCCACCAAGTGGGGCATTTCTTCCTCCTAATGGTCAATCTAATATAACACGGGGAAGGGGTCTTCGTAGTAGAGGGCGGGGCTGGAGTGGGCGTGGGGCTGCAACTACCACAACCAATGGTGTGACTGTTGCGGCAACTGATTACACTAATGGAGTGACTGATACCTCCTATACATATGGACAGGAGACTTTCGAAGGTGAATATTGTACTGGCTACGAAGATTTTGGTGCAGCTTATGGTAAGTTAGCATCATGCTTCATAATTTTTTTTAAAATAAAGTCATTGTACAGATTAAAATACCTAGATTAGTATGGCTAAATTTAAATTTTAATATAAATTAAAATGGTACTAATATCAAGTGTTAACACTAATTGAATCTTTTTAAACTTAGGACAAACTGAAGCTTGGGGCAAGATGGCCAGCCCCGAGGCACGTGGTCGCGGCAGAGGGCGAGGTAGGCCCCATCCATACGGTCGCCCGACAGCAAAAGAGGAATCCGCTTAAACTCATGTAAAAAATATATAAACTGAACGACGTGGCATAACAATGAATTTTATCCTCTAAATACTTTGTCTACACGCCAGCCTTGCATTTGGTGTGATTTCTTACTCCGGTCGGTGCACGTCTTTTTTGTATTGTCGAAAATTATAAATTAAAGTTTTCATTTACCTTCATATTCAATATAAGTTGTTTATTACGAGGTGACATATAACGTTTTAATAAATAAAAAAATTGGTTAAAATACCTAACTACGACTTTTAAATTAAACTTAATTAATATATCAGTGGGAAGTAACCCAATAAATGTTAATGATCCCCGTTTTGAATGAAATAATAAGGCGCATGTTCCTGAAAATCAAAATTATACTCTATACAAATATGATGCAAGTCCACTGGTGATCTTGTGCTCCGTTTCCTTATCCATGTTTTAACTGATTCTGAAATGCGTATTTTGCTGAATTTACAATAGTCTTTACGTATTTCATATTAATTAGTGTAGACATTACGGATTTACTAGCTAAATGTTCCTGGATGCTTATCTAAGCATACATTCGATTATTCTTTTGTAGATTATCATTGTTGACACCTGACCGATGGCGAAGATATTTCTGGTCGTGGCTCAGGATCGGTCTGTTTTTATCAAAATTTGCATTTTTCATTCCGATTGTATATTTTCTCCACCATACCATGTATGTACTACACGGGAATAATTTTATTTACTTTTCCTTAGTAAATTTATATTTCTATATTTGACTTGGAGATGTCTTTCAGTTTGTAATTTTCAATAGTGGGAGTTACTTGACGTTGCAATAATTATCCACATGCTTCCATTGTAATATATGTCTGCTTACGTAATTGGACTTTTTTAATTAAATTCCTGGTATTATTAATTTGTGTGAGTGGTTATTAATAGGGTTTTCTTCGCTTTTAGCCGTTTTAAATATTTATATATACATTTCTGTTACCATTAAAATATTTTCAACAATTCGATATGATAAAATCAGTTATCAATTTTATGGAATAATTGGTGCCTGTTCGGGTGTCTTAAAAATTTAAATTTGTATTAATTCAAGCATGAACAATTTAATGCGGTAATTCCTCTCTCGGTTCCGTATTGTGTAGATAGGTAAATTCGTTTGCCTATACACTGTACTCGGTGTTGTATTATATATATAACCAGGTTAGGATATACGCTAATGTGTGTCTGTTAGACGGTCGACAATTTCTTATGCGAACGATAAATGATCCAGTCGCATTGTATTGTCTAATCTAATCATTGGTCTGAATTAGTCTATGTACATTATTTTTTTATATGTACAGCTGAACAGACCTATATTGATGAGATGTTTATGCCAAACTTTTCTAGTCTAAATTATTGTTTTACTAGTTTGCGTAAATCGTGAGTTTCCTCGGTTTTGCAATGCCTTCAGTTCTTTATAATGCTGTTTCCACACCATTGAACCAAAGGCGAACGCGCTCTTCCGTTCGTGGGAGTTATGCAAAACGTTATTTGATATAGCTCAGTAGTTACGCGTCACATGCGTATTATTTGGAATGTAGCCTTGTTTTTGTACATTCTGAACGTATACCATTGACCCCACTTCCGTGAGAATAGCACTGTTTAACCTGTGTGGATTTCAGTCAGGCACTCCATTTAAGAGCTCTTCATTCAATTCTTGTATCCTAGATTATCACCTCTTCCAAGTGCAAAGGTAGAGCATAACGTGTATTCCATTGTGTTGGAATCCTGTATCGACTTATCAGTCATTGTGTTCATGCCACATTTTTGGAATTAGGTACTGACACCGCAACTTTTGTGTTGGTACACTTTAAATGCTCGGTAAATATTAAATATAGTGAGTTGGCTTTGATGTCGCATTGCCGAAGACTTCGAATGAAGTTTGATCTACTGCGGATTTACACATTCGTATAGGATATTGTAACTTCATATTACCCCACTTTTCTCACTAAAATATATAGTGGTCATAGGTGACATTGCGGCCTCCTACTGGTGGATCGTCAGTAGTCACAAAACAAATGTTCACGAGATTATACCTTCCGTTGATAATGAGTGGTTTGACCTGCTCGTCATACTTGAAATAATTCGTTACTAGATGCACGAATTACATAATTCCGTATATGTTAGTTCTCTGCAACAAACATGATTAACCAGAAAGGGGCTGACTAGTATAGATCACAATCAGATTGTATGGATTATCCGGTAAAACAGCTGTTTGGGAGTAGCTGTATTCCATTTACGAGGTCTCTATTCAATTCTTAAATCCTAATTGATCACCTATTCCAAATGCAAATGTGGAGCAAAACGTGAAGTCTTTATGTTGTTACCCTGTACGAACCATGTTTGTGGTATCAGGTGCATACATACAGGATCGGTATATAATAAGGTAGTGGGTTAGCTATGGGGTCGTGTCGTTGAAGACTTCAAAAGTAGTCTGCTCTACTGCAGGTTTACATATTCGTGTGGGAGATTGTACCTTCATATTGTATCACATTTTCACTCAAAAATAGTGGTCATAGGGCACATTACCGGTCCCTACTGGTGAGTCGTCACTAGTCACAAATCGAATATACACATGAGATTATACCTTCCGTTCATGCTGAATGGTTTTGGACTTAATAATTCTTAGTGAATTGCCGTCAGTAATATCATTTACGTGGTCTTTATTCAATGCTTATATCCTAGTTGATCACCTATTCCAACTGCAAAGGTCGACAATGGTGTGAATTCCAACGTCTTGCTACCCTAAAGGGCTTCAGTAGCTATTGTGCTGATACCATGTACCCATTCGCCAGCCTTATTTTTGGTATCAGATACAGGATCGGTACACATGAGATTATAACTTCCGTTTGTTTTGAATGGTTTATACTTGTGGTCATTTTTTAATCAATTTATTACTTTGTGCGCAACGCCAAATACAGAATTTATGTGTTCTCCGCAATAAATAGCACCCAACTGATATTTATTTAATAAAATGAAGTCATGATTAGCGGGGCACGGTCTAACTGATATGGATCATTGCCAGATTGTATGCAATATCTTTAGTAACAGTTGCTTAGAAGTAGCTGTATTCGTAACTTTTGTTGGACTATAGCATGACGTGAAGTCCATTATGATGATACCATATATAAGCGCGGTATTTATATTAATTATAGCTAATTATCTTTGAAGTGGCATTGTCGATGACTATGTAAATTTAGCTCCTCTACTGCAGGTTTACACATATAGGAGATTTCGCCAATGATTCGAAATCTTGGAGAACACTTAAATACTGAGTAAATTGCAGCCAGTCACTCCATTTATTCAATACGTATATCTTAGTTCATCATATAGTACAAGTGCCCGAATGAGAAGCCATATTTTTGGTATCAAGAACTAACGCAAAAACCATAGTATTGGTACGCCTTACAGAGTCGGTATTTATATTACATATAGTGATTTGGGATTCAAGTAGCATTGTTAAAGACTGAAGTTAGCTCATCTACTGTACGTTTAGGTATTCGTATTGGAGATTTTATCTTGGATTGGATTTGCCAAAGAACACTTTAATCCTGTGTGACCTACAGTCAGGCACTCCATTTACGAGGCCTATTAAATTTGTATGTCCTAGATGATGAAATAGTCAAAGCGCAAAAGTCGAGCATAACGTGAAATCCATTGATTTGGTATCCTGTTCCAAATCCATATTTTTGGAATTTGGTACTGACACCGAAACTGTAGGTTTGGTTCACTTTAAATGCTCGGTAAATATTAAATATAGTGAGATGGCTTTGATGTCGCATTGCCTAAGACTTTTAATGAAGTTTGATCTACTACTTGCGGATTTACACAATCGTATAGGAGATTGTACCTTCATATTGTCCCACTTTTCTCACTAAAATATATAGTGGTCATAGTTGGCATTACGGGCTCGTACTTGTGAGTCGTCGGTAGTCACAAAACGATACACACATTTGATTATACCTTCTGTTCATGCTGGATGGTTTGCGCTTCTCGTCATATTTGGCATAATTTTTATACTAGGTGCGCAAAACCAAATACTTAATTCCGTATATTTTAGTTCTCCGCAGCAAACAGTACTTAACTGTTACACATTTAATTAACATGGCATGATTAAACGGAAAAGGGCTAACTGATATAGATCAATATCAGATTGTATGGATTATATGACGTAACACCTGCTGGGAAGTAGTATCCATCACTTTTGTTGAACCATAGTATATCGTGAAGTACAGTCTGTTGATACCATATAAAGACTCGATATTTATGTTATATGGATTTGGCTTTCAAGTTGTTTTGTTGAAGTCTAAGTGAAGTTAGCTCATCAAATCATCAAATCCAGCCATACGAAAGTCAAAATTGACTATTTCACTGTCATTTAACCATAAAGAGTGAAAAAATATAACAGAAATAATATATCACAAATTATTATTGAGATTTGAGAGAGAGAGAGAGAGATAATATATCAGACAAATTATTATTGACATTTACGTGAGAGAGAGAGAGAGGGAAGGAACACCTAGTTATTTTGAGTAAATTTAAAAGAGCTCCCAAGATATGTAACCCTTTCGAGTATGTCTAGATCTTCATTCTGCGGTCGCTGCGTTGGAGTGATTGGTGGGTGATCCTGTAACACTATCTTACATTTAGAGGGTGCGAATTTCGTACCGAAAGGCGGACCAACGACTGTTAACCTATTCAAGGCGGATTGGGTAGCATCCCGATTGTCGAATAATAGTGCGATATCGTCCGCATAGTCAAGATCGACTAGTTTATCGCCCGGGAGAACCTCAACTCCTGCATCCTGAATGTGTGGAAGTGTTCATAATAGCATCGATTACAAAATTAAACAAAATGGGGAAAAGTGGACAACCTCGACGAACACCACTGCTGGTTGTAAAGTTATGCGTTAATTCGTTGTAGACCTTAACGCGACCAGAAGTATTTGAACAGAGAGCGCGTATAATATTAACAAATTTTGTGGGCACACCGCTTTTCGACAAAATATGGAATAAAACATTGCGATCTACCAAATCAAATGCATCCTTAAAGTCTAGAAAGACGGTTATTGTGGGACGGTGATATAAGTGTCTTTGTACAAGAACTGCCATAACGTAAAAATATTAGCTACAAAACCTCGTCCTGCGCGGAATCTGGCCTGTTCTCTTGCATGTGATTTACGTGAAGCGATAAGACGACGTAGGATAATCGAAGCTAATAACCTAGATACGACTGGAGTCAAGCTTATACCACGATAGTTATGGCACGAATTACGATTGCCTTTTTTGAAGATACGAATGATTGTCGACACATTCCAATCAAGTGGTACGGTTTCCGCATTCCATATAGTATGAAAATGTTTGGTCAACGCTCCAGAAATTATATTGCCACCATCCTTAAATAATCCTGGAAGCAAATCATCGGGGCCTGCTCCTTTGCGTGGTTTAAGAGATAGGATTGCATCGCATACTTCTAACTCAGATGGTTCTTCGACATTAACATTCCACATTGTTGATGCAGACAAGCTTTCGGGAATCGGAACTGACGCGGGTGCCAAAGAAAATTGATCGTTGAAGTGTTCAGCCCACCTATCAATACGACTTATTTTATCGGTTATTAAATGATTGCTACTTTCCTTTATAATTTCACTAACTTTTTATTTTCTCGGATCTGTTACGCGAATGAGTTGGAACAAACAGCGGCTATTTCCTGACGCGAACGCTTTTTTCATTCCTTCAGCCTTTCTGGTCCAAAAATTTTCTAGATGGAATTTTAGATTGCACTTCAGTTGGCGTCTTATATCGCGACGAGTATTATTATGATTTGAGCCAGGTGGAATTTGGCGTCTTGTTTCGAGTATCTCCATAGATTTCACAGAGAGCAAATGATTATTTCTACGGGGGTCTGCAATGCCAAATATAGTAGTCCCTGCATTGTGC
Source organism: Eudiplozoon nipponicum (assembly GCA_029291075.1). Lineage (NCBI taxonomy): Eukaryota > Metazoa > Platyhelminthes > Monogenea > Mazocraeidea > Diplozoidae > Eudiplozoon > Eudiplozoon nipponicum. The sequence goes on along the minus strand of JAQBSW010003373.1, from coordinate 20,967 downwards.
ATAGTGGAACTTATCTTGGACTAAAGTATATTCGGATTTTCGCCATCCACACCAGTTAGTTTAGACTAGAATATCTTGATAATTTTGTCGGAAGGACGGTTGCTCGAGTTTGCCTACAACCATTTGTGGGTTTATTCTTAATTATTTTCCTTGAAAATTTTAGTGCAAATCTACAACTGATAAGTGCATGGTCCGAGTCGACATAAGTGTTCCAAAAAGAACGACAATCCTGGATGCAGCCATGCCATCTATAACTAATTGCTATATGATCTATTTGAGTCCACCGTTGTCCGGGTGCTGGAGGACGCCATGTAGTGTAACGTCTAACGCAACCTCTGAAGTTTGTAATAAAATATAATCTATGTTTCGCCCAGCTACATAAAAGCCGATCATCATTAACGTTGCGCTTAAAGTGTAACTTCCATCAAAATGTAATTCTGCGATACTTAAGCTCCCAACTTGAGCATTAATGACACCCATAACCTGAACTTCGTGCTCTACTTAGTACGGAACTTAGTTCAGAGTAAAAAGCGTCCTTGCTTTCGTCTGTGCTGCAATCGGTAGGAGCATACTCAGATACAACGTTCATAACAGTTTTTGCTTTGATTTCATTAGATGAATTAAAACGTGGCACACACAATCGACTATTTAGAGGGATTCGTTCAATTAAGCTAGCTTCAGCTTGTGCACTAAGGACATTACCAACGCCCATTTACCAGCTTGATAGAACTGCAAATATCGCGCATAACGTGAAATCCATTGATTTGGTACCCTGTACCGACTCTTCAATCATTGTGTTGAAGCCATGTAGCCATTCGGAATCCATATTTTTGGAATTTGGTACTGACACCGAAACTGTAGGTTTGGTTCACTTTAAATGCTCGGTAAATATTAAATATAGTGAGTTGGCTTTGATGTCGCATTGCCGAAGACTTCGAATGAAGTTTGATCTACTACTTGCGGATTTACACAATCGTATAGGAGATTGTACCTTCATATTGTCCCACTTTTCACACTAAAATAAATAGTGGTCATAGTTGGCATTACGGGCTCGTACTTGTGGGTCGTCGGTAGTCACAAAGCGATACACACATTTGGTTATACCTTCTGTTCATGCTGGATGGTTTGCGCTTCTCGTCATATTTGGCATAAATTTTTTACTAGGTGCGCAGAAACAAATACTTAATTCCGTATATTTTAGTTCTCCGCAGCAAACGGTACCTAACTGTTACACATTTAATTAACATATGTCTTGATTAATCAGACAAGCGCTAACTGATATAGATCAATGTCAGATTGTATGGATTATATGGCGTAACACCTGCTGAGAAGTAGTTGTATCCGTCACTTTTGTTGAACCATAGTATATCGTGAAATAAAGTATGTTGATACCATATAAAGACTCGGTATTTATGTTATAGGGATTTGGCTTTGAAGTTGCATTGTTAAGGACTATGTGAAGTTAGCTCATCTACTGCAGGTTTACATATTCGTATAGTAGATTTTACCATAGAATCGACTTCCGTGAGAAAACAGTTTAATCCTGCGTCAATAGCAGTCAGGCATTGCATTTACCAGGTCTTTACTTAATCCTTGTATCATATTTGGTCAGCCAATCAAAGTGCAGATTTTGGCCATAACGTGAAGTCCATTGTTTTGGTGCCCTGTACCCTCTCGTCATTCTTTTTGTTGATGCAATGCACCTATTCCGCAGCCATATATTTGGTATCGGGTACTGAAACCACAACCAAAGTGTTGATGACCTTTACACGTTTGTTATATATTATATATATTGAGTGAGCTGTCAAGTCGAATTTCGATGACTTGAAATGAAGTTCGCTCTACTACTGAAGCTTTAATCATTCATATAGGTGTTTTTAACTTACAATTATCCAACATATCTCACTAAAATATATACTTGTATGAATCCAATTTTTGGCGAGTCGGTACTGGGCAACAGCACAAAAGATATCACATTATGCTTGACCTTTGCACTTGGAATAGGTGATCAACTAGGATATATGCATTGAATAGATACCCCAGGAATGGAATTACTGACTGCAATTCACTCAGGCTTAACCGGTGTTTTTCTCACTGATGTCGAATGTGTATAGGGCGTATTACAGGCTTCTGCTGATGAGTCATCAAAAGTCACATGAGAATTGAATTAATTTGTACTAGATGCGCAACACCAAATAACGAATTGCATATATATATATATATATATATATATATATATATATAAAGATTTCGTATATATATATATATATTAATTTGCGCAATAAACAGTGCATAACTGTAACTTTTTCAATTAAATGGTGTCGGGACTAACGCGAAAAAGAGCTAACTGATGTCGATCAATGCCAGATTGTATGGATTATCTTTAGCAACAGCTGTTAAGAAGTACGTGGATTCCTCTCTTATTTGGACTATTTTGTAAAGTGAAGTCCATTATGATGTTTTTTATATATAGGCTCGTTATTTATATTATCTCTATTGAGTTGGCTTTGAAGTGGCATTGATCCCCTACTGCAGGTTTACAAATTTGGGTTGTAGATTTTGTCACAGATTCGACTTCCGTGTGAAATACACTGTTTAATACTGAGTGAATTGAAGTCAGGCTCTCCATTTACGGTCTTTATTCAATTCTTATATCCTAGTTGATCACCTATTCCAAGGGCAAATGTCGACCAAAACGTGAAGTATTTATGTTGATACCCTATACCGACTCGGCAATTATTGTTTTGATACCATGTATCTATTCGCCAGCCATATTTCGGTATCAGGTACTCACATAACAACAATAGTGTTGGTACACTTCGCAGGAGCGGTATATAATGCAAGTAGTGAGTATTGTCGAAGTCTTCAAATGAAGTTTGCTCTACTACTGCAAGTTTACACTTTCGTGTAGGAGATTTTACTGTATTATTGCCCACAATTTCTCACTTACATACATAGTGATTGTAGTACGTTTTACGAGCTTCTACTGGTGAGTCGTCAGTAGTCACAAATCAAATATACACATGAGAATATATCTTATGTTCATGCTGAATGGTTTCTCATTCTGGACATATTTAAAATAATTTTTTACAAGATGCACAGCATCAAATACATAATTGCATATATGTTAGTTCTTTGCAACAAACCGTATCTGACCGTTATGCATTTATTATAGGTTACACTTCTGATCATATTTGAAATAATTAGTTAATTGGTGCGCAACACAAATGGCTAAATGATATTGATCAGTGTCAGATTGATTGGTTTATTTGGACTAACAGTTGTTCAGCAGTAGCTGTATTACTGACTTTTGTTGAACTATAGCTTAATGTGAAGTCCGTTATGCTTATATCATTTACAGACTCGGTATTTATATTACATAAAATGAGTTGGCTTTGAAGTAGCATTGTCGCAGACTACGTGAATTTATCTCCTCTTCTGCAACTTTACATATTCGTATAGGGGATTTGACTTTTCTGAGAAGAAAAATGTTTAATACTGAGAGTATTGCAGTCAGGCACTCCATTTACGTGGTCTCTATTCACTGCTTATATACAAGTTTATCAAAGGTCGAGCCTAACGTGACGTCTAATGTATGGGTACTCTGTACTGACTTGGCAACTATTGTATTGATACCATGTACCGATTCTCTAGCCATATTTTTGGTAACAGTTACTGACACAACAACCATAGTATTGATACCATTTACAGGCTCGCTTTATTTATTTATAGCGAGTTAGCTATGAAATCGAATTGTCAAAGTTAGCTCTACTACATCAGGTTTGAACATTCGTATAGGAGATTTTACCGTAACACTGTCCCACATTTCTCACTCAAGTATATATTGATCATAGGCGGCATTGCAGGCTCCTACTGTTGAGTACCAAAACAAATGTATACATGAGATTATACTTTCCGTTCATGCTGAATAGTTTATCCTTCTGATCATATTTGAAATAATTTGCTAATTGTCGTATATATATATATATATATATATATATAAAACTAAAGTATCAGGTCTGTGTCGTATAATGAAAATGCTCGAAGATATTCATTTTAAACATCTTTAAGGCAGTGTGAATTATTCGCGTTTCACTTTACATGGTGAAGTTTCGGGAAACGTACTCTAGCTTTCGTGGGTCTAATTCTTATCTTATCAGACATTATATGTATGTAAACCAGTCAACTTCTTAAATCTGCAGTCGCAGAGGAATCAATTGGTGGGTTACACTGTAGAAGTATATCATACGTAGAGGGTGCAATTTACATACCAAAAGATGGATTGTTCGTTAATATGTTCAAAATATCCGGAGTAAACTCTTGTTTGCCGAATAGTGCGATAACACTTGTTTATTCAAGATCGATTATTCTACCGTCCGAGATTACACCAACAGCTTCACCCGAAACGTGTTGGTAATTATTATTGTGTCCACCTATATTGGTTGGGTCGTTTATGCGGATTCCATCAGAATTTATTATTAATGTATCATCCAGACGAGACTTATTATTATATTATACCTAATTCTGCAGTCAAATAATTCATTTGGGCAGTCAGTCTTTTAATCAACACTTCCAACCCATCAGAAGCCATTTGTAAATTTCATTCACATGCTTCATTTTTAATCAAGTACATATATAGGATTTTGCTCCGATAAAGAGCATCGATTTAGTAGTAAAACAAATTTAAAAATAATAATTAATTTATGTTCACTTCAGCTCTAAATCTGCTTCCATCATTGTGCTGACTGCTACTTACTTTACTTTTTACTTTACTGCGGCTGGCTCCTTTTAGAGGATAAGCCGGCTCCATTGATATCCCGGATTAAACCTCTCCATGCCGGGCGGTTGGCAGCCATTTCGGAACATAAAGAGGGCCAATGACGCTCCCAGTGACGCGGACCGTAAACATTGCGTAAACCTAGGAGTTCCATGTCCGATTTGATTGTTGCAAGCCATGTTTTCAGTTGTCCACCTCAGCGGCGGCGCAAGTTTGCACATTGACCTGGGTTCATCACCTGCCGTACCATTTCGTCTTCGGGTTTGCGTAGTACGTGCCCGAACCATTGAAGTCGACGATGTTGGATCCAGACGGATAGTTGCATGATGTCACCGCATTGGTGACGAACAGATGCGTTCGACACTCGGTCCATCCATTTTGTCTTTGTGATGTACCTAAGGCACCAATGGTCGAATACTTCGAGCTTTTTGGAGTCCTCAGAACGTAATGGCCAAGTCTCACAGCCATACAGTAGCACAGGGCGAACAGTAGTCTGGTAGACTCGGATTTTCGTTTTGAGGCTGATTTAACTTCTTCTCCAAAGTGAGTTCTTCAATTGTAAGAAAGCAAGTCTGGCACGGTCGATGCGTGTTCGGACTTCATTCTTTGCTTGACCAGTTGGAAGTATTTTTGAGCCAAGGTACGTAAAATCGTCGACTGTTTCGATTGGGCTGTCGTACACCGTGAGCTGCTCATCAGATGAAGATACACCGATGGCGAAGGCTTTCGTTTAGTCGGCATTGATTTCCAGACCAACGGCTGATGAAAACTGGGCCACTTGATCCAAAACGGCTTGCATGCTCCCAAAGCCGTCAGCAAGGAGAACAACATCGTCTGCGTAATCAACATCCGTCAGCCATAGGTTATTTGATACTTGAACGCCTCGGAACTCAGCGCGTTGCTCAGAATCCAGTCAACTGCATAATTGAACAATATGGGTGACAAGGGACATCCTTGTCGAACCCCTGTGTGCAGACTGAATTCATCCGATTCTTCTCCGTAAACACGTAAAGTACGTGTTTTATTGACTTCCGAGCTGACTGCTACATCCTAATACGGGAGCTTCTAAGAGAATCCTCGGTGCATTCTTAGTCTCAAAGGTGGCTATTGCAACAATAATAATGCTATTATTGTATCAAAAGGGAAATAGACAGCTTTGGTGAACGCCACTTCTGGCAGTATTTCTTTGTTTTAATTCGATGTAGACCTTGACGTGATCTGAAGTGTTCATATAAGTAGGCTTCTTTACCCATTATTTTTATGTATTTCTAATGACCAAAACATTCACGAACTTATTATGAAATAAAATTGATCCGGCAAGACGCTAATTAGTAGGGAATTGGCCCTAAATACAATGAAATACATTTTTAAAATTTTGTTTTCGTATTTATATTATTTAATAATTGTCTCTTTTCATTAGAAACATAGTTTAGCGGATTCATACATCCAAACTAAAGTAAATGAATGACATATCTAGTTTTAACTTTGCACTTCGACCATACACTCGAGTTCAGTATACCGGATATTATAGTTTACACTGGGTTTAATTGCACAGATCTTTTCAATGCTGTTTAAGTCGATATCTACATTTAGTTGCGAACCTAACTGCAAATAATGGCACTATTTGCATCACGGGCCGAATTATTTTGGCACGGCCCTAATTTTTAAGATACATTTTTTAGACAAACTTACATGCTACTGATTCAGAATTATTAAATGAATGTTATTCACCAATTTAAATTTAAATTCAAAGACAGATTATATTTCCGGACAGCAGCCTGTCTCACTTGGCATGGATCATTTACAGCCATTTCACATTAATGTCAAGAGTAAAACTATGTTCACGATTGAGTATCTGTTCAAGTCCCACTAGCCTAAAATAGCTGCACAAGATTTGCAATATACTTAAGAAAATTTGGATGAACTGAGATATTCTTCTTTCGCGAAGACCTGCAACGGCGAATCACTCTTCTGCATTTCTCAGATGCAAATCCAACTAGGGACAGTCTAATGTTTTCGTTAGCAAAAATATAGTACTATGCAAAAGTACTGTTGAGTAATTGTGCACCTTAAGTCTTATACGTCATATTACACATACTGAATAGTTTATTTCATAACAGCACCTAGTACAAATATTATCAAAATGTACGATTTTACAGTCTTGTCTAATGACGTTACAGAATGACAAAATAGAATAACTTATTGATGATTCAGATAATATTGTATAGAATGGTTAGCATATGGATTTATTTATTTAATTTGAACTGATATCGGGTCTCTTTTTAAAATACATTTAGATGTTCTTGACTGATCTCACCTCTGGGAAACACTTGGAATTTAGTCACATATTTTGCTAGTATTTCTTAACATATATTAAGGACGTAGGTTTATCTTCAGTTTGTAAAGGATACTAACACTATGTGTTAGTAACCGATACCAACATTATTGTACCGAAAATCTACATGGTACTAACACTATGGTTTCAGAGTCGGTACTTGATACCATCCTGATGGATATCAATTTATGCTGAAGTTCACCGAAATTGAGAATTACAACAATTTCTGAACACCTGTTACTCCAGTAAATCCATACACTCTGGCCTTGATCGATATCAGTTGTCACATTTCGCGGTAAGAATGACATCATTCAATTTGATATATAACTGTTAAATACAGTTTGTTGCGGAGAACTAATATATATGCAAGTATGTATTAGGTGTTGCGAACCTAGTAACAAATTAGGTCAGTTGTGACCAGAAGGATAAACCAAAGGCAGCATGAACGGAAAGTACAATCTCATGCACGTTCGTTTCGTGTTTACTGGCGACTCATCAGTAGCAGCCGGTATTACGCCCTTTAACCACTATATATTTGAGTGAAGAATGTAGGATAATAGAACGACAAAATCACCAAGACGAATGTGTAAACCTGCAGTAGTGAAGCTAACATTATATAATATCTCGACAATATGACATCAACTCACAATATAGAATATATATACCGAGTCTGTAAGGAATACTAACACTATGGCTATTGTATTAGTAACCTATACCAACATTATTGTACCAAAAAGGTACAATAATGTACATAGTTACTAACACTATGGTTTCCGAGTAGGTTCATTGTACCAACCTGATGCATATCAATATATGCTAGTTCACCGAAATTGAGAACTAGGTATTCCTTCTCTCTCTCTCGTAAATCAATAATAATTTGTCTGATATATTATTTCTGTTTTCATTTATTTTTTTTACTCCTTATGGTTATACGGCAGTTAAACACTTTTTTATAGCTGGACACGATGATGATAATTATCCCACATTCCTCACCCAAATATATAGTGGTTAAAGGGCGTAATACCGGCTCCTACTGATGAGTCGCTAGTAAGCACGAAACGAATGTGCATGAGATTATACTTTCCGTTCATGCTGCCTTTGGTTTATCCTTCTGGTCTCAACTGAACTAATTTGTTACTAGGTTCGCAAACACCTAATACATACTTGCATATATATTAGTTCTCCGCAACAAACAGTATTTATCTGTTATATATTGAATTGAATGATGTCATGCTTACCGCGAAATGTGATAACTGATATCGATCAAGGCCAGAGTGTATGGATTTACTGGAGTAACAGGTGTTCAGAAATTGTTGTAATTGTCAATTTCAGTGAACTATAGCATAAATTGATGTACATCGTGCTGGAACCATATTCTGACTCGGAAACCATAGTGTTAGTACCATGTACCTTTTCGGTACAATAATATTGGTATCGGTTACTAATACAATAGACATTGTGTTAGTATTCTTTACAGACTCAAGATAAAACTACATCCTTAATATATGTAACGAAATTCTAGCAAAATATGTGATTAAATTTCAAGTGTTTCCCAGAGGTGAGATCAGTCGAGAAAATCTAAAGTATCAAAAAAGAGAAACCCGATATCAGTTCAAAATTAAGGAATTTTAGATTTCCACAAGCTCGGCCACACCAGTTTTTGCACTTCTCAAGACACCCTTGTATAATTAGATATATAAATCCTTATGCTAACCATGCTCTACAATATAATCTGAATCATCAATTAGTTATTCTACTTTGTCATTCTGTAACGTCATTAGACAAGACTGTAAAATAGTACTTTTTGATGATATTTGTAATAAGTGCTGTAATGAAATAAACTATTCAGCATGTGTAATATGACGTGCACAATTACTCAACAGTACTTTTGCATAGTACAATATTATTTGCTAACGAAAACATTAGACTGTCCCTAGTTGGATTTGCAGCTGAGAAATGCAGGAGTGATTCGCCGTTGCAGGTCTTCGCGCAAGAAGAATATCTGAGTTCATCCAAATTTTCTTAAGTATATTGCAAATCTTTTGCAGCTATTTTAGGCTAGTGAGACTTGAACAGATACTCAATCATGAACATAGTTTTACTCTTGACATTAATGTGAAATGGCTGTAAATGAACCATGCCAGTTGAGACAGGCTGCTGCCCGGAAATATAATCGTCTTTGAATTTAAATTAAAATTGGTGACTCACTTTCATTAAATAATTCTAAATCATGTTAGTACCATGTACCGACTCAGAAACCAGTGTTAGTACCATGTACCTTTTCGGCTCCTACTGATGGGTCGCCAGTAAGCACGAAACGAATGTGCATGAAATTATACTTTCCGTTCATGCTGTCTTTGGTTTATCCTTCTGGTCAAAACTCAACTAATTTGTTACTAGGTTCGCAACACCTAATACACAATTTCATATATATTAGTTCTCCGCTACAAACAGTATGTAACTGTAATATATTGAATTGAATGATGTCACGCTTACCGCGAAATGTGATTACTGATATCGATGAAGGCCAGAATGTATGGATTTACTGGAGTAACAAGTGTTTATTAATAGTTGTAATACTCAATTTCGGTGAACTATAGCATAAGTTTATACCATTCATGTTGGTACTATGTACCGACTCGGAAACCAGTGTTAGTACCATGTACCTTTTCGGTACAATTAAATACTGTTTGTTGCGAAGAACTAATATATATGCAAGTATGTATTAGGTTTTGCGAACCTAGTAACAAATTAGTTCAGTTGTGACCAGAAGGATAAACCAAAGGCAGTATGAACGGAAAGTATAATCTCATGCACATTCGTTTCGTGCTAACTTACGACTCATCAGTTGGTATCGGTTACTAAAACAATAGCCAGTGTTAGTATCCTTTAGAGACTCGTTATATATATATATATATATCATGTTTTTCCGATGTTCCATAAAATCTCAATCCTCCGCATCCACACAAGAACAAAGTTCGCATTCATCATAAACAAATTACCACAAAAGTTCAATAACTCGTACATAAATTTTTTCTCGGTCGGACAACTTCAGGCTCTTATCTCATCACGAATATAAAAAGGCGGCTAACAAATTCCTATGCGAAACTAGTTCCTCCTTAACCCATAACACATCCTTCTATCCCTAGACTATTATCCGGTTTCGGAGCGTGAAGTATCTTCTGGCTAGCCCCCTATTTCAACCATTTGCCTCTGATTCTCAAAATCAAATAAGGACTCACGATACCATTTCTATTCTTTTTCATTCTACCGCATCCAAATATTTATTGCTATGCGAAAATCTGCTCTACTACATTTCTTTGTTGTTTCAGCAAACAATCGGAAACTCAATAAGCCTACTGGACCATCTGGCATTTATCAGACGCTGGTTCCTCCACGCTTTCCATCAGCCGCAACCTTGCTCAACTGAAGTCAATGATCCCTGCACGCGACACTGGCGTGCAGAATCTCTTCTATCTACTCGATCCTTCCTAGTCCAATGGAATCTCCATTACATCAAAACTATCTGTCACGAAGTTGATGAAAAGATTTCTCTTTATCAACTCCCTCCTCTATTGTTATATACTTTGCTAGTCACAATTACATCAAACTTTTGATTTGTACCTCGACATTTCAATTGTTGGGTCTGTTGGCCTTTGTCGTCAAATAATTTTTTTATTATTATACTTTACAATTTATTTAACCGAAAACAACATTCATGACCAGCAATACTGCTGAATTTGGTCTGCGAAATCCATTAAAATTTTGGCTTTGCGCAACTTCGTCGCTCATGAGACCCTTTCCACTTCATGTCGATGAAGGTAATCGATTAATGCCACCATAACAAAGTGAATCAAAGCAGTAATGCGCGCGAAGGGTTACTTGTGGCATGTAACGTGAGTTACAAGGAATTTTATAGATATATACACATCAAATAATTTAGTTGTCCCAAACGCTGTTATCTGGGCACGTCGTTGCGGAACTGAAGCCTAGCAGCAAAGCAAGCGAATTACACAGAAATTTCTTTAAATCAAGTTTTCGATCTTGATATAAACACAGTATAGAACCAGTAGCACAGAGGCAAAACTAAAACCATCGCCACTGTTTGGATCGAATTTTATTGGAATTTATATTAAGCTCGCAAACTTTATTTAATTAATTATCACCACCCGCACAAACAATGTTTGTCCATTTATATATACTGGAATTGACATCTTGTACAATTTTGGGTTTTATACTGGTCTCTGAATCCTATTATTTAAACCAATACATGTAATGGTCTCCGATGGATACAACAATTATTCTTAACACAACTCTTTAAGAACAAGCATGATTCTTACTTGTGCAGCAAGCTCAGAATAATCGACAATCATTATCTCCATAAGAAATGGGGAAAATCATATTCTGTGAGCTTAAACACTTGCCTAGTGACATTGTTAAATATCCAACTGGGCAAAAATTACACATTTTGGAAAAAGATAGATATCCCGTATAATGGATTTTTAGATGAACCTATTTATATATACCACAACGTAAAAATGGTTTCAATTAAGAAAAATGAATACTCAATATTAAGAATATGGGGCAGTTTTCGTTAGTCACTGGTAAAAATGAGACGCGATTTTAGAACTACAAACTTAACAATAATGCTTGATCATGACAATAAAATGGATTTGAATCTTGTTTAGCGATCGCCTACAGAAATTTTAATAATAAATATACTAATACGGCAGCCAATAATGGGTTGCTTTCGCAATACGTATTTTTCCAACCTAACATAATACTACTTACTTTACTTTACTGCGGCTGACTCCTTTTGGAGGATAAGCCGGCTCCATTGATTTCATGGAGTTTCTTGGGAATTCGGTACAAGTCATATAAAAACTTGCACTTATATATGGATATAAATCCTAGTTTCCTAGCAGCCATTTGGTAAATATAAGTAAAATTTGAATTAACAACAAAATTTTCACAAAAAATACGGAACTAGGAAAAAGGATGAAATTGTTTTACTCCAGCAACATTTAATCATAAAAATTTATACATAGTCAATAAACAAAAAAGAATGATAACGTGCACGTAGTAAAGGTTATCACAGATTAACAAACAGAGCCTCCCAATAGCATGCATACGAAATAAACAATAAGGCAAATTTATTGGCATTTATGTGTTCTTAACTAAATATGTACAACTAATATCATAATAAAATAATACGCCATGTTTTAGAAGAAATCTAGCAAGTCATTTTTTTGTGTGGGTGCATTTAACTTGGAGTTTCCACCACATTGATTAAACGGATTGTTTATGTTAGTGCTCCCTGTTCGTGGAATGCTCATTCGGTTGCCTACATTATTTGTTTGGCTGGAAAAACGAGCATTAACCGGGTCATCACGATTCTGTAAATAATAAGGATAGAGAATGCAAAAATGTTGATGAACAAGTTTGAAAATACAAAAATTTTAAATTAAATTTCATTTTAGAAAAACGCGATTTTTACATTAATTGCGGCACTGGCTCTCTTGACGTGCAAATCGTAAATTCTACCGACTCTTTCGTTGCTCTTATCATTCATGAGACACATTGCCACTTCACAAAAGCAAGTTTCTAAATTATTATCATAGCAAAATCAAAATTAACTTCGACGAAGACAACACTATCTGAAATTTGACCTATCGTGATTTGAAAAATGCACCATCACCGCCTCATGAAAAAGACGTATTGCGTAATCCATCAACAAATCGGACCTATGTACTTTAAATAAACGATTCTAAACTTATTTGTACTTCTTCTTGCGACTGGCCTAACCTACTTCAAAGTATTTGACGTAATGCATATAAAATCAGGATAACAGTGTCATAAGAAATTTGAACTGGCATACACGATACAGGTGAAACCAAATTATAGAAATACCTCTAGAAAATGCTCAAGTTTAGCGCGGAAGTTACATAGAATTCCATTATTGTAACAAAAGCATTTCAAACAATATTTATGAATGTATGTATTAGGTTGTTGCGAACCTAGTAAAAAAATTTCAGTTGAGACCAGAAGGATAAACTAAAGACAGCATGACCGGAAAGAATAATCTGATGCAAATTCGTTTCGCGCTTACTAGCGACTCATCAGTAGGAGCCGGTATTACGCCCTTTAACCACTATATATTTGGGTTAGGAATGTGGGATAATTATCATTATCGTGTCCAGCCATAAAAAAGTGTTTAACTGCCGTATTATCATATGGAGTAAAAAAAAGAAAATGGAAATATTACCATCTAATTTCTCCAACGTACAGTATACAGCTTGTTTGTGACAAACGTCTCAATGATCGCACATAAAATATGCCGGCATGAAAACCCAACCTATTTAAAATGAATAGCGCTTTTTATTTGGAAATCTGAAATTGGGATTAGTGATTTGATAAAAATCTACCGGCAACTACAAGTGTTCTTGATAGATTAAAGAGTAAAAAAAGGAATAATCCTAAATAAAGTTTTCAGCATTGGCCTGGTTTTGCCTACCCGCCGTGCACGATTAAGCAGAAAAGTCGACCTTATTGATTATGCACGTCGTCTGATGTGCCATAGATTAATTATTTTTCGTAGGGGTTATTGCTGTGGACTGTAAAAAACTAGTAGCACGTAAAGATTTTTGGCGCACTTACGTGGACCGTTCTTTCTATTTACGATAATTAATTCGTGAATTACGTTACATCGCTGATGTAGCGAAAAATATACAGTTAGTTATCTTTAGTTTCTTTTTGCGGCGACTACAAGCTAATCATCCCAGTAGTATAATGAACTTTGCCAGGTCTAATGGGACACAGCTATCATCCGCTCTCATGTGAAGCCTCAAGTTTGGTCGTAGCACGCAGTAGTGACGGAATGAGAGAAGCATTCCGCTTAAGCACACGTTGGGCACGGGAATTTAGGTAGATAATGTTCAGCCTCGTATTGCAAGAGGGAAAACTTTAATAAAAACTATCCCCACTAGGAATGTTCTTCTACAGCCCATATATAATCAAACCATAATTGTTGCGAATCTGAAACCAGAATATAGGATCCTACGAGCATTACAGAACTGCATGTACCATCCTTATCTACGTACCTCTGGTTCGAAGGAAATTTTTCATGACTGTAAAATTGGGTGTCAGTATTGAAGTGTAGGATTTTGGGCTACATGGTTTGCTCCAGCTCGCGGACAACTCTGGACTCAAATAGATCATGTAGCGATTAGTTCTAGATGGCGTGGTTACATTTTTTGGTTACGTTTCGTGCATTGTCTATATGGATAATTCATATACTGGATATATTGCGGCGACTTCTACGTAATTAATTTGTTGGCGAATCTTTTTAGTTTGTAAAAAAACCAAAGATGTAAATATTAAAAACAAGATTATTGTAACTTTTGATGTTACATCCTTGTTTACTAATGTTCTAATTGACGAAACTATTATAGTCCAAGCGGTAGACAAAGGCATATTTTAATCTCCGGCGCCACGTCACTCTACTCAGGCTTATCTCAATATGTATGAAAGACTAACGGTTTCGTCTAAATAGAAGCGTCCACAAACAGACTAATGGTGTGGTAATGTGGAGCTCCTTATCTCTAGTGTTGGCTGAGATTTTTCTTTGGCATCTAGAGAACACAATAAGGAGCGCCATAACTAAGTGTGCTTAATATATGCAGTAAGTGGATGATATTTTCCGTCCTTTACAGGGCGCAAACACGAACATTGCTTTAACGACAGAGCACGATAAAGCTCGCAAACTTGATTTAAATAATCTAGCCTGTTATACACGGTATTTTCAATACAGAAGTTTTGTGCCGTTTCAATAAAAATGATCAATTTTTCGTGGCTGTTTTTCAAGAATCAACAGGTCTGTTAGTCCAGATTCAAAATAAAACAAATATAATGAAAAAATAAACGATTTAATGCCTAATGGCTATCCTAGACAATTAATTGAATCAATTGTTAAAATGGGCAGTCAACAGAAACAGACGAATTTCGGACCAGAAAAGAAAGCAGGCTTCCTGAACATCCCATGTAATGGGGATGCAGTTACCCGAACACAAAAAAATAAAATTAAACAATAAATGATTGCGCGGGTGGTGGTAACAATACTTTAAATGAAGTTTGCGAGCTTGAAGTAAACACCAATCTCATTGTATTTAACCAGTCATCGAACAACATAACAAAACTACCTACCGCCAGTCGCAACGCACTGACGCGTTTCGACCGCCTATGAACACTATATTTTAGTGAGACTATAAGCAATGCGGTTTGATCCACGATAGTCAGTTTGCCGTCTTACTCTGTTGATGATCACGAAAGGTCGAAACGCGTCACTGCGTTGCGACTAGCGGTGGTTTTGTTGTTGTTCGACGACTGGTTAAACACAATGGGATTGGAGTTTACTTCAAGCTCGCAAACCTGATTTAAAGAACACAAAATAAAGTTTAAGTGACATTAACACGCGCATTTAATGCAACTAAACTACGTTTTATTAAATATTTCACATTTGCATTTACCTGCAACCAAAGAGAAACAGCCGTCAATGTCGACGTAAAATATTATTTACCAATATACATTCGCAAATTGTCGATCAACTTACGTAGGTTATTTACTCGAATGAGAGAACACTGCAAATTAAACGCCTGATTTAACTCAAACAATGTATACAAGCCTGCAATTTGCGCAACACAAAATTTAAACCTCGAACGTAGGTTCTCCAGACGTAACATTTAAGAAAATTACTGAATGCAATAACAGAAGTGAGTTAGCCACATACGAAGCTTTATGGATAAACAAATTGCAGTAGAAGACGCATTCTAAGGAAACTGGCTTGAACTGGTGATACACGCAATCCATTGGTTGTTCCCTTATTTCACACTCTATCCATGTTTAATTTTTTCTATCTTGCTTTGCTTTTCAAATAAGAATAAACATTAAATATACGTAAGCAAACTCGAACAACCGCACATCCGGAAAAAATATAAAGTTATTCTAAAGACAAATAACTGTTTAGATGGCAAAAAATCGTATTTACTGAGGAAAGAGATAAGAATCAATATGCGCAATTCAGATACTACTTCACGTGGTATTGTAAGACGCGAACTTAAGTAAAGTATAAAGGTCGATCTCAAATCCTTTTGGACAAGAACAGATGAAGAGAAATATCCGTTGTTTGTTACAAATTATTCGCGCAACAGGTCCGAGAATATTAAAAGTTAGCAAAAATATAAAGATAGTACCAACCACCTAATGACCATTAAGTCGTCATAGCAGCTGGGTTGAACACTTCAATGATCAATTTCAGTGGGCATATGCGACAACCCCGATTCCCGAAAGCATGCTTGTATCAACAATGTGTAACGTTAATCTCGAAAACCCATTAGAGGTAGAAAGATTAGATGTAATCCTATCTCTTAAACGCCACAAAGCTGTAGGCCAAGATGATGTGCTTCCGAGCTTATTTAAGGAAGGTGGCGATATAAATACTGGAGGGTCGACTAACCTAGTTCTTTCTATATGGAATGAGAGCATGTCCCTTGCTTGGAATGAGTTGATCATCATTCCTTTCTTAAAAAAAAGGTAATCGTAATTCGAATGATAACCAGTGGTATAACTTCACTCGTCGTATATGTTCTTATAAACAAGATTTTATTTCAAAGAAGTATCACGGACATGATTATATCCTTTCTATAGATTACTCGTGGCAATGCGGCAGTGACAAATCAGTTTTAAAGGCTGTTTATTGCTGTTTTTGATGATGAGCAGTGTCGGAAATGAAATGAAGCTTTGGCGGAATCACAGCGGTGATTTTTAATTAGTTACTTGCAAAATTAACTGTGTTTAAACTATGTATTCATTCGTTTACACGGAAGTCTCAAAATAAATAATGATGAAGATCTTAGCATTAAAAATTTCAAGATATTTATTTAGATTAAAATAAATCATTTGGGGTAGATTTTTAATACAATATTACAATTGAGCCTTATCGTGGTGAAAATATATTGAAATTAACATAAATTTTGGTTAAAATAAATTATGGGGTATTCACTTACTTTGGTTTGATGTGATTCATAACCATGTTGTGCATAAGTCACACCGGGAACACCGACACTATTACCCCTATCAAATCTTTGGCGCTTTGCGTCAGGTTGATCAATCGGCAAATTGGGTCTAGCTCCATAGTGACCAGAATGAGCAGGAACTTGCTGATGAGCATTTTGATAAACTTGGTTATGAAATTGTTGAGCAACTGCTCCGGTAGTTGTACTGACACGTTGATTATGCTGAATTAAGCAAAAAAATCAAGTGTATACACGTGTGTATAAACACACAAAGATAACTTGTTATTTTAGCCAGATGACGAGTCAGAGGTGCGAAAACAATCTAAAAATATAATTTAATATAAATGCTACGTAAAAAAGAGTTAAGATAAAGATTTCAATTAAGAAATATACTACACTAAGATGTGATATTATCTACGCTTCTACGCATTTAACAAGCACAGCAAAACGTCTGCATTTAAAAACTGCTTCACTGCCATATAACCTTTAAACTAAAATCTGTGTTGGAAGTACGAGAATTCACTTTTCTTCATGATCCATCACTAAAAGATAATTAGTTCTATCTGCAAACAGCATCTTGTTTAGAAACGCCGGTGGCTAGATTACATCAGCAGCCAAAACAAGTCAACCGCTCCTTGCATGCTCCCTTGTATTACGAAACCATTTAGATCGGTTTAACTATTTAGTAAAAATATGCCAATCATCACATTACATAGTATCTAATTCTAACCAACAAGGTTAACTATACTGAAGTCAGAATGCAAATCCCTACGACTACGAAATATATAAACGAGAATTCTCAACACAACAAACTGAAGAAGAGCTTGCATTAATGGGAGTGAAAATGGAACTGCGACCAACTGCTCAAATTATGACAAGAATCATCCACCAATAACACATGTAACTTCGCAATCACTGTTCCTTATCCAGAGGTAAGTGAATTCAGTCCGGTAAAACTTTGGCAATGTGGTTTAGATATTCATAATTGGCGAGATTGAAGTTCATCACAATGCTTTTTGTACAACTAGCTAAACACACTATTTGTTAGGCCAGGAAATAAACAATTTGATGCATGTTTAGGAACTACGACATCGATCAATTGAGCCTGTGAAATTATTATGATTGCGTTAAGTAATTTGGACTGGCAGTAGCGCACGCATAGACAAACTTAAATCAAGGTCTGTCGCGCATAAGGTTCCGAATGATCATATTCTAAAGACGCACGCAGATTTTTATTTATTCAAGTGTTCCTTGAATAGTCATATAATGCAGCAGTTTGACCAATTGATCGACATTTCAAACAATATTATATTCACGAGATTCCCAGCCAAACGCGTTTGTGGTTCCAGCTATCCACACGAATTGCTTCGGTAGCCTAGCGAACACATTTTGTTTGCCTTGTCAAACATAAAAGCCAATGTAAAAGACGTTTCATACCACGGCTGAAAGTTGTTCATAAGTTAAAAGCGGTTTTATGGAACAAAACGACTCTTAAATGTTACTCTTGTGTAATGCTTCGATGTCTAGCCTATCCTATAGCAACCGAGCAAATACAGATTTATAAGGATATCCAAGCGCTGGTAGCAAGTCAGTTATTTCCAGTTTTAGCAATAAAATGGGGAACGATAGCATACTACACTACAAGACCAGGGACTTAGTGAAATAGCCAATGTCAATGATTTGACGTGTTCTTCTCCAGTACAAAACAATTCTTCACCTGTTACTTTTTTCTAGCTCAGCTTTGGAGCAAAGCACACGCGTGCAAGGCTTTGCATTTCTATCATGGGTACCAAAGCCCATCAGACACAAACATTGGATGAAGGTTTAAACTGAAGTATTTTTAGTTCCAATTAGTACGTAAAGGCAGTTCTCCGGTCACTTTTAAGTATGCCCAGATGTAGTTTCAACAAAAAATGTTTATTTAATGAACACCGAGGCATTGTATTTGCTAAATCTTCTGAAACAGGCAACAAAATTGTTTTTTACTGGCGATTTTCCAGACTACCACACTCCAGTTTTGCTACGAATGATCAACTGATAATATTTTCCGGAGATAAAAATGATTTCTTGCAGTAAGTTTAATTTATTCTACGTTTACTGAATTTGATTCAATACCTGCCCATGTGACATCGTTGGCTCATCGAGATTTTACGAAACACATTGCTTCACGGCAATCACGATTGAAATAGTAAAAATTTCATTCCACAAACCAGAAACTATTCACAATTGGCATTGTTTAAGAAGTTCTGGATCACTGAGCCATTTTAATAGACCTTATCACCTAGAAAGTGTACCAATATTTAGGCAACTTTGCTTAGTATGATGCTGATTTATTTAAGCCTAGTTTGTATTTTTCATTTTTCAAGATATAAACTGACATTCAATAAAATCTAATAAAGGAAGTCCTGCGAATTAAACAGGTTTAATAAATAAAATTTGATCATGGACTTTTTGAGGAAAAGAGACTAATTAATAACCACGTTACAATTTTGGGATCGGCATCTTTTACTGAATTAACTAAGAATTGATGTTATTTTTGGCTAGCCAAAATAATTAAAACGATAGTTGGTAAGTATAAACAATATAATTTTAGAAACATTGTTCAATGTGAACTGCTTACTCCTATAAACCAGAATGGCCTTAGTCATATTAATTAAATTTATTAGTTATTACGTGTTGTTGATGTTTTGATTACCTCTGATCAGAACTGCTGTAGAGGCCCTTTGGTCATTACCATAAGAGCCTCTGAGATGCCAGGCCCGGATAATCCATATATGCGGTATGATCATCTAATTTGGAACACCTCCATGTTAATCACAGCAAATAATACACGCAATTATATAACCTGATCTCGTTGTAACAAATTTATTACTAAAATCAAAATAGTAATGATAAAACCAGAAAGTTGTTACAAGTTAACAGAGATCATTTTGCGTCCAGCACACAGAACAGACAACTCATAACTCCATATATTACAGTTAAGCACTGTTTGTTGCGAAGAACTAATATATATACAAGCATGTATTAGGTTTTGCGAACCTAGTAACAAATTAGTTCAGTTGTGACCAGAAGGATAAACCAAAGGCAGCATGAACGGAATGTATAATCTCATGCACATTCGTTTCGTGCTTACTGGCGACTCATCAGTAGGAGCCGGTATTACGCCCTTTAACCACTATATATTTGGTAGAAGAATGTGGAATAATAGGACGGTACATACGCCAGCCGCAACACACTGACGCGTTTCGACCTTCCTTGATTATCATCAGAGTATAGTGGTTAAAGGGCGTAATACCGGCTCCTACTGATGAGTCGCCAGTAAGCACGAAACGAATGTGCATGAGATTATACTTTCCGTTCATGCTGCCTTTGTTTTATCCTTCTGGTCACAACTGAACTAATTTGTTACTAGGTTCGCAAAACCTAATACATACTTGCATATATATTAGTTATTCGCAACAAACAGTATTTAACTGTAATATATTGAATTGAATGATGTCATGCTTACCGCGAAATGTGATAACTGATATCGATGAAGGTGTATGGTTTAACTGGAGTAGCAGGTGTTCGGAAATTGTTGTAATTCTCAATTTGGGTGAACTTTAGCATAAATTTATATCCATCAGGTTGGTATCATGTACCGACTCGGAAACCATAGTGTTAGTATCCGGTACTCATCGATTTCAAAAAAGGTATCAGTTACTAACACAATAGCCATAGTGTTAGTATCCTTTACAGACTCGGTATATATATTAGATAGTGTGAGTTAGCATTGAAGTCGTATT
>JAQBSW010003372.1:25000-84331 GCA_029291075.1 Eudiplozoon nipponicum | reverse complement strand
TTTATATTTATATTTATATTTATATTTATATTTATATTTATATTTATATTTATATTTATATTTATATTTATATTTATATTTATATTTATATTTATATTTATATTTATATTTATATTTATATTTATATTTATATTTATATTTATATTTATATTTATATTTATATTTATATTTATATTTATATTTATATTTATATTTATATTTATATTTATATTTATATTTATATTTATATTTATATTTATATTTATATTTATATTTATATTTATATTTATATTTATATTTATATTTATATTTATATTTATATTTATATTTATATTTATATTTATATTTATATTTATATTTATATTTATATTTATATTTATATTTATATTTATATTTATATTTATATTTATATTTATATTTATATTTATATTTATATTTATATTTATATTTATATTTATATTTATATTTATATTTATATTTATATTTATATTTATATTTATATTTATATTTATATTTATATTTATATTTATATTTATATTTATATTTATATTTATATTTATATTTATATTTATATTTATATTTATATTTATATTTATATTTATATTTATATTTATATTTATATTTATATTTATATTTATATTTATATTTATATTTATATTTATATTTATATTTATATTTATATTTATATTTATATTTATATTTATATTTATATTTATATTTATATTTATATTTATATTTATATTTATATTTATATTTATATTTATATTTATATTTATATTTATATTTATATTTATATTTATATTTATATTTATATTTATATTTATATTTATATTTATATTTATATTTATATTTATATTTATATTTATATTTATATTTATATTTATATTTATATTTATATTTATATTTATATTTATATTTATATTTATATTTATATTTATATTTATATTTATATTTATATTTATATTTATATTTATATTTATATTTATATTTATATTTATATTTATATTTATATTTATATTTATATTTATATTTATATTTATATTTATATTTATATTTATATTTATATTTATATTTATATTTATATTTATATTTATATTTATATTTATATTTATATTTATATTTATATTTATATTTATATTTATATTTATATTTATATTTATATTTATATTTATATTTATATTTATATTTATATTTATATTTATATTTATATTTATATTTATATTTATATTTATATTTATATTTATATTTATATTTATATTTATATTTATATTTATATTTATATTTATATTTATATTTATATTTATATTTATATTTATATTTATATTTATATTTATATTTATATTTATATTTATATTTATATTTATATTTATATTTATATTTATATTTATATTTATATTTATATTTATATTTATATTTATATTTATATTTATATTTATATTTATATTTATATTTATATTTATATTTATATTTATATTTATATTTATATTTATATTTATATTTATATTTATATTTATATTTATATTTATATTTATATTTATATTTATATTTATATTTATATTTATATTTATATTTATATTTATATTTATATTTATATTTATATTTATATTTATATTTATATTTATATTTATATTTATATTTATATTTATATTTATATTTATATTTATATTTATATTTATATTTATATTTATATTTATATTTATATTTATATTTATATTTATATTTATATTTATATTTATATTTATATTTATATTTATATTTATATTTATATTTATATTTATATTTATATTTATATTTATATTTATATTTATATTTATATTTATATTTATATTTATATTTATATTTATATTTATATTTATATTTATATTTATATTTATATTTATATTTATATTTATATTTATATTTATATTTATATTTATATTTATATTTATATTTATATTTATATTTATATTTATATTTATATTTATATTTATATTTATATTTATATTTATATTTATATTTATATTTATATTTATATTTATATTTATATTTATATTTATATTTATATTTATATTTATATTTATATTTATATTTATATTTATATTTATATTTATATTTATATTTATATTTATATTTATATTTATATTTATATTTATATTTATATTTATATTTATATTTATATTTATATTTATATTTATATTTATATTTATATTTATATTTATATTTATATTTATATTTATATTTATATTTATATTTATATTTATATTTATATTTATATTTATATTTATATTTATATTTATATTTATATTTATATTTATATTTATATTTATATTTATATTTATATTTATATTTATATTTATATTTATATTTATATTTATATTTATATTTATATTTATATTTATATTTATATTTATATTTATATTTATATTTATATTTATATTTATATTTATATTTATATTTATATTTATATTTATATTTATATTTATATTTATATTTATATTTATATTTATATTTATATTTATATTTATATTTATATTTATATTTATATTTATATTTATATTTATATTTATATTTATATTTATATTTATATTTATATTTATATTTATATTTATATTTATATTTATATATATTTATATTTATATTTATATTTATATTTATATTTATATTTATATTTATATTTATATTTATATTTATATTTATATTTATATTTATATTTATATTTATATTTATATTTATATTTATATTTATATTTATATTTATATTTATATTTATATTTATATTTATATTTATATTTATATTTATATTTATATTTATATTTATATTTATATTTATATTTATATTTATATTTATATTTATATTTATATTTATATTTATATTTATATTTATATTTATATTTATATTTATATTTATATTTATATTTATATTTATATTTATATTTATATTTATATTTATATTTATATTTATATTTATATTTATATTTATATTTATATTTATATTTATATTTATATTTATATTTATATTTATATTTATATTTATATTTATATTTATATTTATATTTATATTTATATTTATATTTATATTTATATTTATATTTATATTTATATTTATATTTATATTTATATTTATATTTATATTTATATTTATATTTATATTTATATTTATATTTATATATATTATATTTATATTTATATTTATATTTATATTTATATTTATATTTATATTTATATTTATATTTATATTTATATTTATATTTATATTTATATTTATATTTATATTTATATTTATATTTATATTTATATTTATATTTATATTTATATTTATATTTATATTTATATTTATATTTATATTTATATTTATATTTATATTTATATTTATATTTATATTTATATTTATATTTATATTTATATTTATATTTATATTTATATTTATATTTATATTTATATTTATATTTATATTTATATTTATATTTATATTTATATTTATATTTATATTTATATTTATATTTATATTTATATTTATATTTATATTTATATTTATATTTATATTTATATTTATATTTATATTTATATTTATATTTATATTTATATTTATATTTATATTTATATTTATATTTATATTTATATTTATATTTATATTTATATTTATATTTATATTTATATTTATATTTATATTTATATTTATATTTATATTTATATTTATATTTATATTTATATTTATATTTTATTTATATTTATATTTATATTTATATTTATATTTATATTTATATTTATATTTATATTTATATTTATATTTATATTTATATTTATATTTATATTTATATTTATATTTATATTTATATTTATATTTATATTTATATTTATATTTATATTTATATTTATATTTATATTTATATTTATATTTATATTTATATTTATATTTATATTTATATTTATATTTATATTTATATTTATATTTATATTTATATTTATATTTATATTTATATTTATATTTATATTTATATTTATATTTATATTTATATTTATATTTATATTTATATTTATATTTATTTTATATTTTATTTATATTTATATTTATATTTATATTTATATTTATATTTATATTTATATTTATATTTATATTTATATTTATATTTATATTTATATTTATATTTATATTTATATTTATATTTATATTTATATTTATATTTATATTTATATTTATATTTATATTTATATTTATATTTATATTTATATTTATATTTATATTTATATTTATATTTATATTTATATTTATATTTATATTTATATTTATATTTATATTTATATTTATATTTATCTTTATATTGATGTTTATATTTTTATTTTTATATATATTTATACTTATATTTATATTTATATTTTTACATATGTTTAAATTTTGATTTATAATTTTATTTCTATTAATATTTATACTTTATATTTATATTTATATTTATATTTATATTTATATTTATATTTATATTTATATTTATATTTATATTTATATTTATATTTATATTTATATTTATATTTATATTTATATTTGTGTTTATATTTATATTTATATTTATATTTATATTTATATTTATATTTATATTTATATTTATATTTATATTTATATTTATTTTTATCTTTATATTTATGTTTATATTTATATTTTTATTTATATTTATACTTATATTTATATTTATATTTATATTTATGTATATATTTATATTTATATTTATATTTATATTTGTATTTTATATTTATCTTTATTTTTTTATTTTTGTTTATATTTATAATTATATTTCTATTTATACTTATATTTATATATATGGAATTAACTTTATATTTATTACTGATATTTATATTTATACTTATATTTATGTTTATTTACTTATATTTATACTTCATATTGATATTTATATTTATATTTATATTTATATTTATATTTATATTTATATTTATATTTAAATTTATATTTATATTTATATTGTTATATTTATATTTATACTTATATTTATATTTATATTTATATTTTATATTTATATTTATATTTATATTTATATTTATATTTATATTTATATTTTTATTTATATTTATATTTATATTTATATTCCTACTTATATTTTATATTTATATTTTATTGCATGTGTCAATTGCAAGGATGTTCGATATATATTCTTATATATATTATATATATATATATATATATATATATATATATATATATCAATAAATATTACTTTATTGAAATGTTTACATGTACTTGCGTTTATATCGGTGTTTATTAGTTTTTGGTACTTTTGAATGTATTTAAGTACATAAAGATATGCCGGTTTACTTTTTTGGTTTCTTTTAAATTCAGAAGAGGCGATAAGCTTTGAGCGTAATTACTAACAGGGATACAAGTATTCTGTTACTGCTAATTTTAGTTGACATGTGATGTTTTGAATGTTTCGCCCTCGGAATGACTTTTTCCTGGAAACTAAACTCTAATGTGATAAATGTAAACAATGAAGAAGTGTTTATTTTTTACTTTCTATAGTAAGTTACGAAACTAGTGATAAAAATGTAGACGTTTTAAGTACAAATTGAGAAGAAAAAATGTCAGTTGTCTGTAGGCAGACACTAACAATTTATCCACGTTCTCTTTTGTGTAAAATTACTGTACACATCATATATCAGAACCCGTTGCTTCCTGATGTATTGTTAGAATAACGCTTTCTATACTGATTATATCAGCTATCGTAAGTCATCATCCGTTAATTACTCCTTCTAGAGAGCATTCAATCATTAGCGTGTATAAACTGATAATTATTAAAACGGCGAAAGCTGAATCCGCTGTCGGAAAGCACATTGGAATCAATAAAAGCGCAAGCAACAAAAACAGTTGCCATCTAAAGCTGGGCGTTATCTAGTTGCCCAAACGTGCTATCTACCGATTACTTTTTTAAACAGATAACACCTCTGGCGAAATGGCTAAGTGTAATTGTTTATAAAATAAGTTAGCTAGCGCTATATCATGAGTAAAGTACATGTGTTAACTGCATGCGAAATCACAGTCAAGAACGTGTACCGTTATGGATATCATGTCTCGCCAAAATAGATGAATACTTAAATGTGTTATCTACTAATGAACCCTGTACGAACCAGATGTCTTTCTTTCTATGCGATCGTTTCATTGGCCAATACAATACAATAATTATATGAAATTAGATGCGTACACTTTCAAGACCAGTAAAAATTCGACCATATTAAGAACTGTAAATACGTATGCATCTGCATGAACATCCAACTAAAAAGGCAGCATTGAGTCAGTGGGAACTATCGACACCTGCCCAAAAAGTATATTTTGAGAGAAGTGACATCATCTGCCACATCAACAATTACTGATCATATATTCCAAAGAGGCTACCTATGAGCAAAAATAACTTTCCCACTCTAAATAATGCGGGGAAAGATATACTCATATGAAGCGCTGTGCTATAAATAACAAGGCACCCGGCTGAAAGTAAGAAAATTCCATCTGTACAAGATTGTTCGACTGGCCACGAATGTGAGGGCCAAAACGTATAGTCAATAAACTCATAATTTAACTTCAGCAACAAAATTGATTGTAACAAATCTAATAGGCATGAAATAGCATAAAAGTCCTATAACATAAGGTTAGGTAAGACTATCTGCTTAAAAACATATTTGAAACAGCTAGTTTTTCATCTAATACACACATACAAGCAATGCTAAAGCTGAAAAAAAACAAACATTGAAAGACATTTTCAAAAGAAAAAGTTCGCATTTTTCTCAAAGCTGAAAAAAACAAACATTGATAGCCATTTTCAAGAGAAAAAGTACGCATTTTTCTCAAAGCTGAAAAAAACAAACATTGAAAGCCATTTTCACGAGAAAAAGTACGAATTTTCCTCAAAGGAATGGTATTCGTAGGCCGAATAAGCAATTAGTTAAGAAAAAATGAAAAAACGGATTTCAAATTTAAAGAAAACTTAAGGACGAAACCGGTCTACTGGATGAATTATGCAAGTATGTATTAGGTGTTGCGAACCTAGTAACAAATTAGTTCAGTTGTGACCAGAAGGGTAAACCAAAGGCAGCATGAATGGAAAGTATAATCTAATGCACATTCGTTTCGTGCTTACTGGCGACTCACCAGTAGGGGCCGGTATTACGCCCTTTAACCACTATATATTTGGGTGGGGAATGTGGGATAATAGGACGATAAAATCTCCTAGACGAATGTGTAAACCTGCAGTAGAGTAGCTAACATCGTACAGTCTCGACAATGCGACTTCAACGCTAACTCACTGTATATAATATATATACCGAGTCTGTTAACGATACTAATACTATGGCTATTGAGTTAGTAACCGATACCAACCTTATAGTACCGAAAAGGCACATGATACTAACATGATGGATATTAGTGTATTCTATAGTTCACCGAAATTGAGAAATACAACTATTTCTGAACACCTGTTACTCCAGTAAATCCATACACTCTGGCCTTGATCGATATCTGACTTGACGTCTGACTTGATTGAAGTTGACGAATTGCCTTTAATACGCTATTAACTGGCAAATGTATGTAAATAATGGGTCAGGTCTTTATATTAAGGTCGCAACCTGTATTAAAAGTAATGAAAGAAAACAAATAGCATTAACAGATACATAGAATTATATATTCCCTCCAGATCCTAACCACAAGCATATAATAAAACTTCATAAAATGTAAATTCTTTCGTTTTTCTGTAAAGCCAAGTAAACTCAAACTATGCTTTAAACTGCTATTTAATTAAGCTTATTTCGGCACACATGAGAAGGTTTCTTGCAGTGGCCAAGTTTGAGATCGAGAACACACCAATAGCTCTATTGAGGGCTGACCTGAATACAGGAGAATGTCTACGCATAAATAAATAATGAAAATGAACCAGAATCTGAAGAATGATGGAAGCAGTAGCCGAGCCTCTAAAGTGAGAAATAATAAATAATTCTAAATTTGTCTTGCTAGAGGGGCACGTTTTGTACGAACCAACTCGCATAAAAAATTAATTAAAATAATGTGTGTAGGTCCATTGAAATGTCTCCTTCTGATAGATAGGAAGGATTGATCGGGATAATTTCAACGCAAATGAATATGTTAACTACAAAGTTAGAAGTAATTAAGTCAAGATTGGGTGAAACAATAATTATGAACACTGAGGGAATCCACATATCGACCCAACTATAAGAGGTTCTCTATAATACTATCGTAACATTTTGCCTTTATTACTCTATCAAATGGGATTTATTTAAATGATTGAATGGCTAAACGTACCAACTAAATCGAAACATGCTAGTCTATAGATCTGCGACTTCAATATATATATATATATATATATATATATATATATATATATATATATATATATATCAATTTCGTAAATTGATATAATGACTAGTTAGCGAAATTTCAGAAAAACTGTAACAGGCTGTTGGACGTGAGAGCCGCATATCTAACTTTGCCTTTCTTGTATATGCATGGTCGTTTGATTATTTTAAACCAGTTTTCCGTCGTGCTCCGATGATAATCATAAAAGGTCGAAACGTGTCAGTACGTGTGATGGACAGTATTTTTTCTGTGTTGTGCTAGTTGTTAAATATAATGCGACTAGTGTTTACTTCAAGCTCATAAAGTTTATTTTTTTAAACTGTTTTTTTTTGTTTTCAAAAGCAGATACTTTCAGCGAAAAAAAAATTTCATTCCTATTTGCTTTCTAAGTATCAAACTATTTGGTATATTTCTAAAAAAATTTCAACTGACAAAACAAACAATAATTTCAAATGTGAATAAAATTCTAATGGCGAATCATGTGATTATCACGTCAGTTTCATTCTCAACGTGTGTCACTCTCCATGGATTGTCACTACATTCTTTTTCTTTTGCTTTCTGAAGAAAAAAAATAAAGGTAATAAATGGTGAACAACAGTGTAAAATTTCAGTAATATTTTCCTTCATTTAAATTATATATTTTTATTGTGTTCTGGGCAACGTATGAACCTTGCATTAATTAAATACTTTATAAAATATAGCAGAACTCGCGCCCAAACGTTTCCAAGTTAATTCATAAAAAATATATAATTTTTTCTAGATACATTAAGCTGTTATTCAAAATATGAACTTTGTCTCCATTGCGCGGTTCCGGACGGTGATTTTGGGGATTTAATTCTTCTCCGGAATCCATTTTTTATCTTGATATTATTAATATCCAAGTAAATCTACTTTGCATCATGTTTGTGACCTTGATAAATACACCAATCCCATTGTTTCAAACAAATCGCAAAGCATATCAAAACTACCATCAATCACACATACTAATGCATTTAGATTCTTTAAATCAAGTTTGCGAGCTTGAAGTAAACACCAATCCCATTGTTTTTAACAAGTCGTCCAACAACATAGCAAAACTACCGCCAGCCGCAACGCACTGACGCGTTTCGACCTTCCTTGATCATCATTAGAGTACCACAGCAAACCATCTATCGAGGATCAAACCGCAGTGAATATACATGGAAATCAAATTTAGATATGCGGCTCTCACCTCTAGCAGTCTCGCATACATTGAACTTGACTGGAAATGTCGGCTGCACAATTTCTATGCAGTCACGAACATAAATTGTTTGTAGCTTTCGCCCCATATACATATATAGGCGATACAATTTAACAATAATTGTTTGCGCGGGTGGTGGTAACAATTCTTTAAATCAAGTTTGCGAGCTTGAAGAAATCACCAATTCCATTGTATTTAACCAGTCGTCGAACAACATAACAAAACTACCGCCAGCCGCAACGCACTGACGCGTTTCGACCTTCCTTGATCATCATCAGAGTACGACGGCAAACTGACTATCGAGGATCAAACCGCATTGAATATATATGGAAATCAAATTTAGATATGCGGCTCTCTCCTCTAGCAGTCTCGCATACATTGAACTTGACTGGAAATGTCGGCTGCACAATTTCTATGCAGTCACGAACATAAACTGTTTGCAGCTTTCGCCACACATACATATATAGGCAATACAATTTAACAATAATTGATTGCGCGGGTGGTAGTAACAATTCTTTAAATCAAGTTTGCGAGCTTGAAGTAAACACCAATCCCATTGTATTTAGCCAGTCGTCGAACAACATAAAAATTCGCGCCAGAAGCAACGAACTGGTTAAATACAATGGGATTGGTGTTTACTTCAAGCTCGCAAACTGGATTTAAAGAATTGTTACCACCACCCGCGCAAACAATTATTGTTAAATTGTATTGCCTATATATGTATATGTGGCGAAAGCTACAAACAGTTTATGTTCGTGACTGCATAGAAATTGTGCAGCCGACATTTCCAGTCAAGTTCAATGTATGCAAGACTGCTAGAGGTGAGAGCCGCATATCTAAATTTGATTTCCATGTATATTCAATGCGGTTTGATCCTCGATAGTCAGTTTGCCGTCGTACCCTGATGATGATCATGGAAGGTCGAAACGCGTCAGTGCGTTGCGGCTGGCGGTAGTTTTGGTATGTTGTTCGACAACTGGTTAAATACAATGGGATTGGTGTTTACTTCAAGCTCGCAAACTTGATTTAAAGAATTGTTACCACCACCCGCGCAAACAATTATTGTTAATGCATTTCGATCTTCCATGATTTAAAGATGGCTAACTGTCTAACGAGGATCAAACCGCAAAATATGCATACGGCAAGCAAAATGATATCTGCAGCTCTCACCTCTGGTAGTCTTGCATACATTGTACTTGACTGGAAATGTCGGCTGCACAATTTCTATGCAGTCACGAACATTAACGTTTAGCAGCTTTCGCTACATGCATATAAGTTATACAGGTAAACAATCAGTAATTGCGTCTGGGTAATATTGATTCTTTGTAAATCAGTAATTCTTTAATAGAATATTTTGTTTTTTACACGGAGTTTATCAAATCAAGCAGCTGCTGCGTTTAAAATGGTCATGTTTTGAATACATTCGTTTATAGGTACTTTATTGTTACTGTCGATTTAATATAATAATATTGGTTTATAATACATAAACCTTTTCTGGAAAATAGAAAACATAAAGGCCAGGTTTTGAAACGAATTTTAAAAATATTGTGCTTTATGTACCTTGGTTTCCATATTAAACTTCACTGCATATCTAAGAAAAGAACGTTTTTTCAATATTTTAAGTACACAATGTTCTTTATTAATTTGACGTTCCTTGTGCTAATTAACATAATTTATTGTGATATTATTTAATTTTTTTTAGAAAACTAGAAAATCGTATAAAAAATTGAAAAATATTCAGAAGTATTAAATTATTAACAATATCTATTTGAACTGTTTCTGCCGCTAAAACCTGAATTTAGAATTATATTCTTTTTAGGTATTTCATACATATAAAATAACTAATTAAAATAGGGCTTTAAAGACATAATAAAATCATCATGAAAAAGAATAATCTCATGTACACACATACGTTTCGTTCTTACTGGCGACACATTAGTAGGAGCTGTTACAGCACCCTCAAACTCTTAGTATATTTGGTTAAATTTCGGACAGTTGGACGGTAAAATCTTCTATGAATATGCAAGCGGTAATGGATCAACTTCATATAGCCTTTTTCATTTGGAATTAGAAGCCAACTCACCCTATATAATATATACCGAGCCAGTAAAATGTTTCAAAACTATGTTCGCCGAGTTGGTACATGGTATCAACATTTTGGTAGCCGAGTCTGTTAAGGATACTGACACCATGGATACGGAGGTAGACCTAAGTAAAGCAACAACTACTGATCACGCCAAACTTCGTGTCATGACCTCATTTAGTGTAAATTAGGACACCATTCACAGACATATATATTAGTTATATGTTTTTTCTTGCGGTGAGCTATTTTAAACCCAACCATATATTTGACATTGCTTACATAGCAATAAAAAGTTTTAATCGGAAAATAAGTATATACTAAAGTTAACATAACAATATACCGTTTGTTCGTGCCGAATTTGGAATATCGTTTCGGTCTATTTGAATGAATCTCACTAGGCAAACAAAGCAAACTTCAGAATTTCTTGTATAATAGTTCTTCGCAGCAAGGTATATATATTTTTGAAAGGTGTAATGATTTCCACGAAATGTGATAACTGATATCAATTATGGTCAGAGAATAAGTATTTTCTGGTGTAGAAGGCGTTCATAATTCATTGCCATTTTCTCCAAACCATGATTTTAGAACTCTTTACACTTATAGGAATATATATATATATATATATATATATATATATATATATATATATATATATATATATAGATGTTATATAGTAAGTTGACTTTCAAATCACATTGTCAAAACCGTTATAGGAAGTTAACATCATTACTGTTTGAATACTCTTTTAGCATAGGAAATTTAACCGTCCCCCCGTCCCAAATTTCTTAAACAAATATATAGTGTGTATGGGGCGCATTAACGGCCCCTACTTATAAGTCCCTATTAAGCACAAAACGCGTGTGTGCATGAGATTGCACATTTTGTTCATCCTGAAATTGGCATCTCAGTGATGGTGCCATTTTAAATAATTTGCTGCGAGGTACGCAGTTCTTACTACATTATGTATGCATATGCATATATATATATATATATATATATATATATATATATATATATATATATATATGTATGCATTATTTCTCCGCAAAAAATATACAATAATTTCAGGTTTGTTAGTCGTTACTCCATCAGTTGTTTAAAGCGGTGTAAATAAGTCGTATTGATGAATATGTTTACATATTTTTTCAATATCATGGCAAAGTGGATTGTGTAATCTTTCCTGATTATACATTCTGTTCATGTTAATTTTGGTTTATCCTTCTGGTCATATTTTGACTAATTTGTTACTAGGTTCTTAATACCTAATACAAAATCGCATATATATTAGCTCTCCGCAACAAACTGTATCTATTCTTTTTTTCATGTTCGAAACTTGTTTACGTATCTTTAGTCTTTGTGAATAATGCACTCAGATAACTAAGTAGTATACTTTTCATTAAATCAGGCTTCGAAAAATACCTTCTTGCTTTGCAACGCGAATAATGCTCAAAGTAAAAACTGCTTACCAAATAAAACTTAGACTATAAAACGACATTTTTTAGACGCACATATTTTGTCATTTTATAAATAATTCAAAAGCATCCTACGCCGTGTACAGAGTTGAAAATTTTGTAATCCAAATTTCCAATTATCAAAATTGTCTTCTCAATGATTAAATTTATTATGCGTTTGGTTTTCGATTTAAAATAATCTATTTCATAAACAAAAAACATGTATATTATTCAAATACGCAATTATTTTTTTGTTCGGGAATTGAAAATTATAATTTTAAACAAAGATGTTGTCCTATACTATATTTTCCTCTACTGTAAAAAGTTTACAAATTATTTGGATTTGATATTAATTTCAATAAGTTAATTTTGATTTAAGTTTTATTTGTAATCTACCAATTAATAACAAATTGCCAAAGTTATTAAATTATATTAATTTATGGAAATTTGACAACGAGATTCGGACAATCTTGCAGACGATATTTCATTTGATAAGAATATGTATAAAGCCATTATGGAATGACTGCTAAAATATAGATCTCAATAAATCGTTTGCTTATTTGTTTCCGTTTGATCGAAGTAAGTTGATATCCCGTCAAGCTCCGATGGCGACCGAAGACGGACTAATCGTCTTAGCACATGTTCATTTTTAATACTCTTCCTTTCCGACAGAACACGTATCACACACTCAAAATTCTTCTTGCTATTTAATGAATAATAACTAGATAAATAGACTGACATTTCCGAAAGAATAATCTTTGGTGTTTGATGCCTTTACTGTAGGAAAATGAAGTCTATGGAAATTTGAACAAAACCACCCAATACAGATATCTTTAAAAACAGCGTATGTTCAGGACAAGATATTTGTAATGCAAAGTCAAATTTTATTTTAGTTGATTCCTTAGCTTAGCTGTGCCTAAATGTTGTTGGTGCTAATATTTCTGGTTTTCTGTACATTTTGACATAATAAACTGTACCACTCTCAGTGACATAAACTAATTCAATAGTTTTTCTATTTGTTTACATATCTTAGAGTTCACATATTAATATGCTCTTGTATCTACTTTTTGAAAAATATCTGAATCATTTTGATTTACCTTCATATTTTGCTTATATACTGCGCTGTCTTTAATGTGTCAATGTGCAAATTGATAAAAATTAAAGGTTGCATCGGGTATCACTTGACTTTTTGGTTCATATTTGACGACCACTTGAATTGATTCATTGTCTAATCTAATTAAGTGATTAGATGCAAAAAATAGTCATTGGTTCTAAAATTATTTATTTTCTGCTTAATAAGGACGAGAAGAAATAATATAGCCAATAATTTTCATTAACAAGCAATGACGATAAGGATTCAACAACCCCTGTGAGACCATATTTGTCATTATTTGTGTGTGAAATAGAACTTTTACAAGTCATAAATATGGCACTATATACGAAGCTTCGAGAAATAGACCATGTCGATATATCGATATTATAATCCGGAACTCATGCATCAAGGAGTGGAGGACGTCGTGCTCCAATTTTTATGGTTTCTACAGTATTACATAGATATAAAGCTTCAATGGACAGAGGACGACCTGAATCTATATGTGAGGGTCACAATATTGTAGATGGATCGAGAGACAAACAAGTTAAACCAAATTCCCAAGAAACTCCATGAAATGTCACAATTCAATGGAGCCGGCTTATCCTCCAAAAGGAGTCAGTCGCAGTAAAGTAAAGTAAAGTAAGTTAAACCAGCATGTACTAGGCAACTTTTAACTAACTCGATACAAAGCGTTTTTTTACCATGTTGTTTTCGTCTGCTAACTGTAATCCTTGAAATTTTTTTTATAATTAAACACACTTCAATTGCAATTTACAAATGTTTATGTGTTAAATGCTGCAGCTGAAAAAGAATATATATTTTAACTGGCATGAAGTCATTAGTTATGCGCAAACATGCCACGGCTCTTCATATTTTACGATTCGAATCAGAAAATTTAATTACTTGAAGTGAATTTGTATTGAATCCAACCTAGGTGTTGATATCCATAGCTTCAACTATTAAGCAAAAACTAACTATGACAGATCATCATACGTAACGTTTGAAGTCCTGTATTGTGAATGCAGGATTGAAAAATTTCGTAAAGAAGTAAAAGTAGAATCCATCCTGGAATTGTTTAGACAGAGATGAAAAGAAACATATTCAGGCAATCATTTTGTATAGTAATTACAATTAAACAATCAATGATCAGGTTCGGATTTGACCGCATTTTTCTTGTGCGGGACAATTGTTAGCACTCATAGGTCGGCAAAATCTTGAACCTTTTATCTTTTCAGATGATGTAATCTTTGGCCTCAGTTGATGGGTTCTCACTTGTCCCTTCTCCTTTAAGCCTTCAATTAGCTGATTGTCTGAAAGCGCTTTAGGATCAAGATCCGCCATTGATCTTTTACAAATATTTCGAGACGTTATTTCCAGTCTCATCTTCAGTGTTGACACAATACGCACAGGAGTAAAACACAACTTGTGGCAAATGTGGTATCCTCATTCAAGACAGATATATTTATATATATTTTAATTGTCTTCCTAATATCCGGTCTTCATACCTAGTCTCTAATACTCAAATGTATACAAAAACTTATCCCTGTCCCCCTCCGCGCACATATCTACCTATAAACATGTGTATTTTAACTATAAGCACACCTAATGGATTGACATACACGCCTATCAATGAAGTCTATATTTTAATTGCTGTACCGGACGCATAGAAAGATCAACAATTTTTGAATTCTATATTGCTGTAATCCTCACCTGCCCCCCAGTTCACCTAATTCCATCCAGCTTGCAATCGGTTATATACAGGGAGATTAAAAAACTATTGAAACTCTATAGAGTATTATTCTATCATTTTGACAAAACCGAATACGGAAGTTACACTAACTAAATCGTCTTTCCGCTCAGTACACATTTATACTCATATCCTATATGAATTAGTTTCTGTATTAAAATATCGTATATATCTATATATATAGATAAACATATAAGCAACTATGTGGGTTACTCCCACATCTTTTATAAATATCTATATATCTAAATATAACTATACCTACGTGTATACACTATATATATACGAATACATATATATATATATATATATATATATATCAGCAATCTTTTATATTTTAATTTTATTTTTACTTATATATATTTGTACCCACATCTTATAAAATATCCATTTACACATATGTCCACACGCTATCTATGTGTATATATATATATATATATATAGATAAGCATATAAGCAACTATGTGGGTTCATCCCACATCTTTTATAAATATCTATATATTCATCGTGTATATACCATATATATAATATGAATCTCATACAAGCAACACTGTGAGTCCCGCAACGGATAAATTATATCAGTAAAACACTTTTATATATCTATTTTATTGTCTATCTATATACTTCTATATATATATATATATATGTAGATATATGTATCTATAAGCAGTTGAAATAGGTTCTTTGAAATTCAACCACTTACAATTTATATGTATATATAAATATCAAAAGCATATCTATCTTCCCGTCTACACCTCATATATATATATATATATATACATAATTCCTGTCCCAATTCACATAAGCAACCATGTGAGCTTTTCCCACCTTATATATAAAATCTAAATATTCTTCTACATATATATTGTGAATATCTAAATAAGCATTTAAGCAACCATGTGAGTTCACCCCACATCTTATATGAATATTTAGAATCATCCATATATATGTATTTGCGAAATATAGATGCCCATATTTGTTAAATATATTTAGATAAATATATAAGCAACAACGTGAAATTCTCTCACATCTTATATAAATTGAAATGTTCATCATATATATACATATATAACTATAGCCATATTACCGCCCTCTAACTCCCTCTAATTCGTTCTGTTTTCTCCCCTTTCATAGTCGTGGTCTCTTATTTAGATTTATTGTTAGCTCTGATTCCTCTAATCTACGTTTCTTTCCATTAGAGAAGGCTTCATTGAATATTGGGCCTAATGATTTTTCTACACATGTCATATTCATGACGTTCATTCCTGATTTTATTTCAATTGATTCTCTAATCAACCTGGTTAATCTATTTCGGTTACATAGTGCAATCCGTTTACAGCCGTCCCAGTTTATTTGATGACCTGACTCCATTGAGTGTCTGGCTAGATCCGATCTATTACTATGTCTGTATTTGCATGCAGTCTTATGTTCACCTCTACGTACCTTTATTGGACGCATGGTTTCACCTATATACCTAAGATTGCAATCTTTACAAGGTATCTCATAAACCCCTGATGTGTTAAGAGGTTCTATTTTTTCTTTTTGATTCGGTAACTTATTGCCTATTGTAACTGTTTGTCTTAACACCGTTCTTATGTTGTATTTTGTTGCTAATATCCTAATCTTTCTACTTAATTTGGAGTCTGGTAGAACCAGAGTTCTGTGCTTATCTTCATTCTGATTATCTAAATCTCCTGTCCGTTTCTCCTGTGTTATTCTTCTCTTAAATCGCAATAATGTCTCCTTTATGATTTTCTCAGTTAATTTTTCCGGATAACCATTTATCCTGAATATTTCTTTCAATTTCATTAGTTCTTTATCCCTATATTTTAAATCCACTATTTTAAGACTTCTTATTATCATAGATTTTAGAATGCCTATTTTCATCCCAAACGGGTGGTTAGAGCAATAATTCAGGAGGATGAGACTGGAAATAACGTCTCGAAATATTTGTAAAAGATCAATGGCGGATCTTGATCCTAAAGCGCTTTCAGACAATCAGCTAATTGAAGGCTTAAAGGAGAAGGGACAAGTGAGAACCCATCAACTGAGGCCAAAAATTACATCATCTGAAAAGATAAAAGGTTCAAGATTTTGCCGACCTATGAGTGCTAACAATTGTCCCGCACAAGAAAAATGCGGTCAAATCCGAAACGAAAAGGACAGCACTGAGAACCAAAATAATACATCTTTTAAAATGTACTTAAATCAAAAATACGACCGGATCGTCGTGCAATTATTCAACCAATACAAAAGGAGGAAAATACAAATTGGAAGGCAAGTGGAACATATCTCATTCTTGAAATTATGTTTAAAATTTAATACTATACCTAAATGCTTTAAATTTAGACTACCATTTCAGCTAGATAGAGTAGGAAATATTCTGAAACAAGAACTTTCTATACATTTAATGAAATCATCGATAAAAAGTCAAGAAAAAAGAAAATATGAACTAATTAGAGAAAAAACTAAAATAAGGTCAAGGTTGCTCTTGATATTACATTCAATGGACCTTAAATGTATAGAGGATTTCACTGATAAGGCTAGGAATAAAGAAATTCAAAAGGTTAAAAAGAGGCATGATAAGAAACTTGTAAACCTGGGAATCTATAGGCCTGGAAGAAATATTCCAAACGATTCTTTTGTGTCGAAACGGGTAATAAACTTATCATCTATGGATCTCAAAGATAATGAAAAGAGAATACTCAACCTGGGACTGAACACAGCTGTTCCTATTGAATACATACCTAAGAATGAAATTATTACCGAGACAGTTAAAATCGCACAATTCCTCCCAGGAAAAGAGAAAACTAAATTTGAATTGGATGTTGCAAAATTAGTATTAGAACATAAGGAGGATAAATGTAAAAAGAATTATGACTTGAAAAGATTAAGATCGGAGTTGTTATCTAATAAGGTGTTATGCCTTAAAGCAGATAAAGGTGGAGCAACAGTACTAATAAACCAGAGGGATTATGAGGATAAGATGTACGCACAATTAAATAATAAAGAAGTTTACCATAAAATAAATAAGGACCCAACGGACAAATTACAAGGTGAGGTTAAAGCTTTAATTAATCAAATGATCGGATCTGGGGAATTGGATTCAGTACTTGGTAAATCATTAATACAAAGAGATTCACTCTCTCCCAGAGTGTATGGTCTAGTAAAAATTCATAAAAAAGATAATCCACTTAGGTTAATTGTCAATGTCCAGAATTCTCCAACTTATAAAATGTCCAAATTTCTGTGCCATAGAATAAGAAAATACACCTATTTTCTAGATTATACATTAAAGAATACTTATCACTTTACGGATATTATTAGTAAATATAAATTATTAGAGAATGATAAACTGGCAAGCCTGGATGTGGTATCTATGTATACGAACATTCCGGTACAGGTTGCATTAGAGTGTGTCCAACGTTGCCTAACTGAATACCCTGAAATACTAGAAGGGAGTAAAATGATGTTAAGTAGTATTATGGAAATGTTAAAAATTTGTATGTCCTCTACATACTTTATATTTAGAAATGAATTCTACCTTCAAGTTAAAGGTGTTCCTATGGGACAACCATTATCAGTCCCAGTCGCTAATATTTATATGCATTATTTAGAAAAAAATCTCCTACTTAGATCTCCCCTCAAACCATGCTTATATTTAAGATTCCTAGATGATATCTTCCTAATTTGGAATCATGGGGACAATGAGTTGGAGAATTTTCTGTATTTAGCTAATCAACTGGGAGAGGTAAAATTCACATTGGAAAAAGAAAACAAAGAAGAATTATCGTTTCTAGATGTAAAATTAAAACGAATGGGTCAGACATTAGAGAAAGATATTTATAGGAAGGATACTTATTCTGGTATCCTCCTGAATTATTGCTCTAACCACCCGTTTGGGATGAAAATAGGCATTCTAAAATCTATGATAATAAGAAGTCTTAAAATAGTGGATTTAAAATATAGGGATAAAGAACTAATGAAATTGAAAGAAATATTCAGGATAAATGGTTATCCGGAAAAATTAACTGAGAAAATCATAAAGGAGACATTATTGCGATTTAAGAGAAGAATAACACAGGAGAAACGGACAGGAGATTTAGATAATCAGAATGAAGATAAGCACAGAACTCTGGTTCTACCAGACTCCAAATTAAGTAGAAAGATTAGGATATTAGCAACAAAATACAACATAAGAACAGTGTTAAGACAAACAGTTACAATAGGCAATAAGTTACCGAATCAAAAAGAAAAAATAGAACCTCTTAACACATCAGGGGTTTATGAGATACCTTGTAAAGATTGCAATCTTAGGTATATAGGTGAAACCATGCGTCCAATAAAGGTACGTAGAGGTGAACATAAGACTGCATGCAAATACAGACATAGTAATAGATCGGATCTAGCCAGACACTCAATGGAGTCAGGTCATCAAATAAACTGGGACGGCTGTAAACGGATTGCACTATGTAACCGAAATAGATTAACCAGGTTGATTAGAGAATCAATTGAAATAAAATCAGGAATGAACGTCATGAATATGACATGTGTAGAAAAATCATTAGGCCCAATATTCAATGAAGCCTTCTCTAATGGAAAGAAACGTAGATTAGAGGAATCAGAGCTAACAATAAATCTAAATAAGAGACCACGACTATGAAAGGGGAGAAAACAGAACGAATTAGAGGGAGTTAGAGGGCGGTAATATGGCTATAGTTATATATGTATATATATGATGAACATTTCAATTTATATAAGATGTGAGAGAATTTCACGTTGTTGCTTATATATTTATCTAAATATATTTAACAAATATGGGCATCTATATTTCGCAAATACATATATATGGATGATTCTAAATATTCATATAAGATGTGAGGTGAACTCACATGGTTGCTTAAATGCTTATTTAGATATTCACAATATATATGTAGAAGAATATTTAGATTTTATATATAAGGTGGGAAAAGCTCACATGGTTGCTTATGTGAATTGAGATAGGCATTATGTATATATATATATATATATATGAGGTGTAGACGGGAAGATATATATGCTTTTGATATTTATATATACATATAAATTGTAAGTGGTTGAATTTCAAAGAACCTATTTCAACTGCTTATAGATACATATATCTACATATATATATATATATATATATAGAAGTATATAGATAGACAATAAAATAGATATATAAAAAGTGTTTTACTGATATAATTTATCCGTTGCGGGACTCACAGTGTTGCTTGTATGAGATTCATATTATATATATGGTATATACACGTAATATATATATGATGAATATATAGATATTTATAAAAGATGTGGGATGAACCCACATAGTTGCTTATATGCTTATCTATATATATATATACATAGATAGCGTGTGGACATATGTGTAAATGGATATTTTATAAGATGTGGGTACAAATATATAAGTAAAAATAAAATTAAAATATAAAAGATTGCTGATATATATATATATATGTATTCGTATATATATAGTGTATACACGTAGGTATAGTTATATTTAGATATATAGATATTTATAAAAGATGTGGGAGTAACCCACATAGTTGCTTATATGTTTATCTATATATATAGATATATACGATATTTTAATACAGAAACTAATTCATATAGGATATGAGTATAAATGTGTACTGAGCGGAAAGACGATTTAGTTAGTGTAACTTCCGTATTCGGTTTTGTCAAAATGATAGAATAATACTCTATAGAGTTTCAATAGTTTTTTAATCTCCCTGTATATAACCGATTGCAAGCTGGATGGAATTAGGTGAACTGGGGGGCAGGTGAGGATTACAGCAATATAGAATTCAAAAATTGTTGATCTTTCTATGCGTCCGGTACAGCAATTAAAATATAGACTTCATTGATAGGCGTGTATGTCAATCCATTAGGTGTGCTTATAGTTCAAATACACATGTTTATAGGTAGATATGTGCGCGGAGGGGGACAGGGATAAGTTTTTGTATACATTTGAGTATTAGAGACTAGGTATGAAGACCGGATATTATGAAGACAATTAAAATATATATAAATATATCTGTCTTGAATGAGGATACCACATTTGCCACAAGTTGTGTTTTACTCCTGTGCGTATTGTGTCAACACTGAAGATGAGACTGGAAATAACGTCTCGAAATATTTGTAAAAGATCAATGGCGGATCTTGATCCTAAAGCGCTTTCAGACAATCAGCTAATTGAAGGCTTAAAGGAGAAGGGACAAGTGAGAACCCATCAACTGAGGCCAAAGATTACATCATCTGAAAAGATAAAAGGTTCAAGATTTTGCCGACCTATGAGTGCTAACAATTGTCCCGCACAAGAAAAATGCGGTCAAATCCGAAACGAAAAGGACAGCACTGAGAACCAATTAATACATCTTTTAATATGATCAAGTTTGCGAGC
The DNA here is from genome assembly GCA_029291075.1 of Eudiplozoon nipponicum. Lineage (NCBI taxonomy): Eukaryota > Metazoa > Platyhelminthes > Monogenea > Mazocraeidea > Diplozoidae > Eudiplozoon > Eudiplozoon nipponicum. The sequence goes on along the minus strand of JAQBSW010003372.1, from coordinate 61,983 downwards.
TTGAAGTAAACACCAATCCCATTTTATTAAACCAGTCGTCGAACAACATAACAAAACTACCGCCAATCGCATGCACTGACGCGTTTCGACCTTCCATGATCATCATCATTTGTGTACGACGGAAAACTGACTAGCGAGGATAAAACCGCGACTTTCAACTCCAGTAGTCTCGCATACACTGTACTTGACTGGAAATATCGGTTGTACAATTACTATGCAGTCACGAACAGTAACCTTTTGCAGCTTACGCCACATATGTATAGTTAATACAATTAGACAACCAAAGATTTAAAGAATTTTTATCACCACCCGCGCAATCATTGATTGTTTAATTGTATATTATTTTGCTTTCCATATATATATTCAATGCGGTTTGATCCTTGCTAGTCAGTTTTCCAAGATAGAATAATGATGATCATAGAAGGTCGAAACGAGTCAGTGCGTGTGACTGGCGGTAGTTTAGCTACGTTGTTCGACGACTGGTTAAAATCAATGGGATTGGTGTTTATTCCAAGCTCAAAAACTTGATTTAAATAATCAAGATTTATGTAAATTGAATCAAATTATGCGGCCAGGAGCAAAATCAAAAACAACAACCTTTATGTTAATACAATTAGGAGAATTACGTAATTAATCAATGGACAAGCAAATACTTAGAATTAAAAATATTTTGAATTAACTGTTTTTGAGATGAAAATTGTATTAAAGCTTTGGTCGATGCAAGTTTATGAAACGAAACATTAGAATGCGTGTAAAGCGGCGACTAGCTTTATTACAAACTAGTTTCTTTAAACAGTGTACCCAAACTTATATATCCAGTAAAAATAAGTTTTCATCAGGAACTCTGGCAGAAAGTTTAGGCTTAAATTCACTGCCTGGAAGGATATGATAAGTGGAATACTGAACAAGAAGGCTCCAGTACAACATGAAAACAAAATGCTTCTTCAACAAGTTTTCAATAAATTATGTAATAGTTAGCGCGTGACTAGCAACAAATATGTTGAAATAGGACCAGAAGTGTATGAAAAAATTATTCTGAACAGACGGTATAATTCATGTACACATGCATTTCGTGCTTAATGACGACTCATTTGTAGGAGCCGGTGCTATGCCCTATACGCAAAACATAATTGATAAATAAAATTGGAACAGATGGACGGTACAATCTCAATATGAATGTGCATTCAACAGCCATAAAAAATGAATTCGCAGAAACCAACTCACTATATATATATATATATATATATATATATATATATATATATATATATATATATATATATATATATATATATATATATATATATATATATATGATATATATATATATATATGTGTGTGTGTGGGGTGGAAACAAACAAACCTCTACACAATAGCATTATAGCCAATTCAACATTAGGACAAGGAAACATAGACAATACAGAAGCATGATATCCATTTGCGTGTACCCAGTAGAGACTCGGTATTTTGAAAGCCGTTTTGTTGGTGCCCAGATCCAGCTAGGTCGATTGAAACCATCGTGTTGGTATATTTTACAGGCTCGATGTATATATATATATATATATATATATATATATATATATATATATATATTATATATATTATATATATAATATACATCGACCCTGTAACAGGTACCAGCACGATGGTTTTCAACCGACCTAGCCGGTTCTGGGCACCAACATAACAGACTCAAAATGCCGAGTCTCTACTGGATACACGCAAAATGGATATCTATGCTTCGTTTTGTTCATTTTGCCTTGTCCTAATGCTGAATGGCTAAAATGGTATTGTGTAGAGGTTTAGTTTGTCCCACATGCTTTTAGCTATCTTGATAAATTTACTCATAGTAACTAGGTACACTCTCTCTCCCTCTATCGTAAATCTCATTAACAATTTGTGTCTGAATTATAATTTTTTTCCGTTATAAATATATTTATATATTTTTTCGCTTCTTATTGTTATATGGCAGTGAAACATTAGTCTTTTTTAGCTTTGGCTGTGCATCATCATGATGATGATGATGATGATGATGATGATGATGATGATATCAATGCCTACTATATATTTTGTCGATAAAATTTGCACTTTTTAACGTAGCAATTTTCATACTTATGTTTATTAAAGCAGTAGCAGAGTCTATTTCATATAAAGTGTTTAACAATGCGCGTGCAAAGCCAACTCTATACAAAATATACTTTTGGCCCGTATTGTTCAATAGCACTGTGATTTTGAAGATAGGCTAAATTTCTTGAAAATAAGATTAACAGCCATTCGGCACACCTGCTACAAATGCAATCCCTCATAATCCGGCATCTGAGAGACACTGTGAAGACGACAGTCTAAACAAGTAAGGCAGATTGAATTCTGAAATTATTATGCTTAGAATTTCAGTTAATCGAAAATTTTATGAGTATTCACTGTGGTTAGATCTCAGTTCGATTGTTCAACTTATTGATCAAGAGTTACATTTCAGCGTTCATTTTGCTATAAAGGGGGATTGTGAAAATATGACAATGAGTTTTACGTAGAGATCGCAATCTTGATCAAAGTGTATGGTAAATTTATACCATGCTGAAGAGAATCACAAAAACTTTTTAATAAAATTTTGGATTCGCATATTCTGTGCACTCTAATATACCACTTTTAACGGAGGAATACCCAACACAACTACTGAATCATTCTGCCTCTCCATGTAATCTCAATCAAATTATTACGTATGTTTTTCGATGCATACAACACGAGGCTTCAATTTAAATCAAATTTTGCGTTTAACCTCTAAGATATTGTTTGTGGCGAAAGAAAAACAATAACGTTTAACCGGGCGTGAAATCGTAAAAATAATTCCGCTTATGTTCGACATTTAGACATTCTACATGTTTTAAACATTATTTCTTTCACTCTCTCCCTGTTGTTTGCATTGTGAAACTAACTGTTGTTTTTATTCGTATTGTTGTTTTTCGTTTTCAATCGTTTTCTTATTCTTGTAGTTGCTGCAATTTTGCGAAGATTAAGCTGTACTAACTCGGTCCTGTCGAAAATCATGTTTATGTCGTTGTACTCGACACTTTTCTGAATAGCCTAGCTTGCGTAAACATAGCGCAAAATGAGGTTAGTTTAGGAGGTTTTGTCAAACATTATTTTTCTTAAATTTTGTCGTGGTCAAATGGGTAACACGCCAATTTTCATGACGATTACTATTAGGCGTACATAAATACGCATTTAGAATTTCCATTATAATATATCGATCTGAGAATAAATATGGGATGTTCGATAAAGGCCACGAATAAAATTAACTTTTTCAATAAATATAAAACGTATTTTCTTTTTCTTTCCATAATTGACGATTATTCTATCGGAGATCTCAGTCGTCCATAACTGTTGAATTTAAGCTTTGAATAGATCTCAATTCCACACTGAAACAGTCCTGAGCCTAAGTTGAAAGGACTTATATTTTAATTCTAATAAAGTACCGCAATAAGTCTTCATCTTTACTTATTTTCTCAGAACTGGTTCGTGTTTTGCACGAATATTAGTTGCGTGCACTAATAGAATTGATCTGAATATTTTATTTATTTTTATTAGTGGAATGTACATTACTCAATTGCAGAAACGAGGTTCATAATCAAAATTCTGTTAAGATGAATTATCCGCCTTAGTTAGTGAGTCCGGAAATCATTATGGCCTAGGATAAAATTCATTATAGAAAGACTCTTATCCGTTGGCATGACAAATTGATATTCGTGATAATATGCTATGTTGCTTAAAACCAAGACCAGTCAAGCCAAATGCGTTGAACAACTTAGTATGTGACGAATATGCATGCCGATGCCAAAATCTTCTCAGCTCGTATGGCTCCCAAGCATTCGTGCTAAAACTATTGAGGCAGTACCAGGAGTAGGATGAACATCGTATTTCACCTGATATAGTAGGCCCACACATATTCGTCTCTACGTTGGCTAAAGCAGCACTTCTTTAAATCAAGTTTGCGTGCTTGAAGTAAACACCAATCCCATTGTATTTAACCAGTTGTCGAACAACATAACAAAACTACCGCCAGCCTATAAAGCAGCACTTGCTGGAAAAACAAACCTAAGTAAGCCGAATTGTATTACACATAGTGCTTGGATAATTTAAAGGCTAAACAAACAATTTTCCACCTGATGAAACGATATTGATTCAATTTACTTTGACACGAAACGATAAGTTATTTTCTATATAAGTTAAACACCGAACATGACAGCAAATGCATTTCATTTAATAGACCTATCTGGTCCTAATATATATATATATATATATATATATATATATATATATATATGTGTGTGTGTGTGTTTGTGTGTAGGCTTCTGATGAATTTAATATTAAAAATCCATTACTTTGCTAGGCAATGTACACCCTGTATATGAACATGCTAAACTTGTCATTATAACAATAAAATGCAATGTCGAAAATGAACATTTCAACTTTGTATTATGTAACCGAGAAATCAGGCAAAATACGGAAACCTCCAAACACAAAAGAGAAGAAAATTGAAGGAAAATTTTAGCAACAAAAATAAGGAAAATTGATGCAATAAATCAACAATGGTGAATGAGAATAAGCCTAACTGTGGAAGAGTTTGGGAGGAAAACCAGATAATTTCGGAACATACGTATTTGCCCAAAAATTAGACAAACAATACATTAACGACAGTAAGGTTGTCATCAGTGAACTTCAAGTAATGAGAAAATTGCATAATTACAATACAATCTAAATGTCGAAGTTCAGTCATCCGTGCATACAGAAAAATGCGGATAAAATACGTATAAGCCTGAGGACATTAAACTGGAGAAAACACGGAATTAATATTATCCGAAAAATACTTGGTAAGATAGATAATAAACGGGGCAATCAACACATTGCTTTGATGGGCTTATATAAATTTTATATTACATAGTAATACTGCGAAGTAAAATTAAATAGTGTATTAGGAATTATGAACAAGGTAAAAAAATACTTTAAATACGACCGGAAGAATATAACAAAGTCAGCATGCAGAAAATGTATAACCTCCTGTACACATGCGATTTGTTATTACAGGCGACCCTTGAGTAGTTTCCGGAACTATGCCCCATACTCACGATATATTTGGTGAAAAACTGTGGTAGAGGTGGAAGGAATAATCTCATTTACGATGGAGTATTCGAATAAAAATTAAGTTAATTTCATATAAAGATTTTGGCAGTGAAGGACTTCATAGAGCCACACATTGTATGGAATATATCCAGCCTGTAGAAGGGTACCAACATAATTATTTAAATCAAGGTTGTAATTTTTATGTAAACACCAGTACCATTATATACATTTTTACAGTATAAACTAAACATTTTATAATGTAGGAAAAACAATTCATCCAGTAGACCGATATCATCCTTATTGGAAACTCATTACGTACTGTCCAGAATTTGCTGCCAACAGGGCTCGGACCTGGACACGTCTGCTATGTAATGTGTTGCTCTAAAAACTCAGCCACTATGCCACAGACTACACGCAATTTTTAGTTATATACAAACTAATGTTTCTTAGCTAGACTTTCCTTTAGATGGCTCAGTGGTTAGAGCACCAGATTCCGAAGCAGACGTGCCCAGGTTCGAGCCCAACCCGCAGCAAATTTTCAAAAATAAGTGATTAGTATCCGATAAGAACGAAATCAATTCATTGAAGAATAGTTGGTGTTGAAACCTAGCACAATATCAGCAGACTAGAAGATAACAGGTAGGATGAACGGAAAGTAGATCTCATGCACATTCGTTTGGTGCTTACTGGAGACTGATCAGTAGGAGCCGGTATTACGCTCTTTAATCACTATATATTTTGGTCAAGAATGTGGGATAATATATTCTTGACCAAAATATATAGTGTTTAAAGGGCGTAATACCGGCTCCTACTGATGAGTCGCCAGTAAGCACGAAACGAATGTGCATGAGATTATACTTTCCGTTCATGCTGCCTTTGGTTTATCCTTCTGGTCACAACTGAAATAATTTGTTACTAGGTCCGCAACACCTAATACATACTTGCATTTATATTAGTTCACCGCAACAAACAGTATTTAACTACTGGATGAATTTCCTTTTCTACATTATACAATACTTAGTTTATACTGAAAATGTATGTATATAATGGGACTGGTGATTATATCAAGCTCGCAAACTTGATTTTATTATTTTTATCACCGTTCGTGCAACCTGTGTTCGAATGATTACAACAAGACAACGATTATATGGACCGGGTACATTTCACCAAAATTAAGAATTACAACCATTTCTGAACACCCGTCACTCCAGGAAATCCTTGCATTCTGCTGTCAATCATCACTGTTTATGGTAATTTATGGCTACCATGAAATCGTTTAATTAAAAGTAAAAAATCTTACATTCTTTGTTGCGGAAATTATTTATAAATACAACTGTAGCATATTAGTTTATATAGAACCACAAAGGTTTACGAAAGGCAGTATGGACGTAAGGTATAATCTCATGTCTACATGGTTTCCGTGCACACTAGTGACATTATGTTAGGAGCTGTACTACGCCCTTTGCCTACTACATATTTTGTTCATAAAATTTTGAACATTTGCGCGGTACAATCTCATATATGACACGGTATTTAAGCAATACTGAAGTTAGCCTTACAAAAAGTCTTCGGCAATGAGATTTCAATTTTAACTTAATATATATAAAACACGCCAAACCTGTATAGAGCATAAGCGGATGGGTTTTACAGACACCGATTTTGTATCGGGTATCAACGCAACGGTTTTCAAAATTAGAGCCTGCTTTTTGTACACCAACAAACTGGTTTTCGAAATAATATGTCAGCACATGTTATTATCACAATAATTACAAAATTACTAAGCCTTTGTAGTGTTCGAGTACAATGGATTTCAAGGTAGACTTGCTATTACCAAAATTAAGACATACAACCAATTATTAATAAATGTTGCTCCAGTAAATCCGCACATGCTGGCCTCGATCATCATCACTTATCAAATTTCATGGTAAGCATGACATCATTCGATTAAATATATATAATAGTCATATATTCTTCGTTGCGGAGAAGTGAATTCAACCAGTAATGATGTTAACTGCATATAAAATATTTTAAAAACCCTTAAGTTGCTACCATGTACAGGCTCGGTATTTTGAAAACCATTGTGTTAGAAGTAGTTTGAGGCTTTGTATTTTGAATGTCATCGCGTTGGTAACCACTAAAGGCTCGGTACTTTTAAGTGTCCTTGCGGAACACTTTACATGATGCTAACTCCATTACTGTTTGAATGCAAATTTGTATAATAGATTGAACCATTCAAAATTGCCACATTTCTTGACCAAATATACAGTGAGTATATAGCGCAGTACTGGCTCCTTCTTATTAGTCACCATTTAGCACGATTCGTGTGTAAATGAGATTACTCCTTCTGATCCTAGTTGAATTACTTTGTTGTCCGGTGCTCGAGACCTAATACAAAATTGCATTTATTTTAGTTCTCTGCAAAAAAACGCATATACATCATTATTAAATTATCATTGATATACCGTGTTTCGAGTGTGACATTAATTTCCTTGAAGCCTGTCTTCTCGCGCGTGGTATAAAAAAATTTGGTCTATTTTTTAGTGTATTAAACTGTTAATTAATTCCTATATATTTAACAGAAGCCATATATATATATATATATATATATATATATATATATATATATATATATATATATAAGCGTATTATTTGTATTGCGGTGATTGTTATTTATAGTCATAGAGCAACGGGTAACTTGTAGATCTGCATAGAACCTGGAAAGCATTCCAAAGTCAGAATGAACACAGGGTTTTATCGCATTGTCACGTGCGTTTTGTACTAGCTTGCTAACAATGTTACAGTCAACAATAAACATCAACCTGCAATATTGTTGACCAAGTAAAGGTGATAGGAAAGCGGGAGTTAGGAAGTAAAATCGTCTAGACCCACGTTTATCAAATCGATATCGGATTCAACAACACAAATAATCCTTTAAAATTCGAAACTAAAATGTATACACTTTTTATGTAGCGCATGTACAACAGTTTTATAATTGGATCTTGCATTGTGAATTACTTTATCAGAAAAGGACATTAATATTGCTCTAATACGTATATGTATAGTAGACTGCATTGTATATTTGTCGCCTATTACTTGATTAACGATATGGTATTTTACTGTGTAGCACAAAATGTATACAATTTGTTCATTCTGATGTTTGCAAGTTATCATGATCCAATAAGAACGGACTAGATACTAAGTTCGCTATTTAGTAATGTTTAATTGAATACCCGACAAAATTCAACAATTCTTTAAATCCAGCTTGCGTGCTTGAAGTAAGCACCAATCCCAGTCGCAGCGCACTGACGCGTTTGGACCTTCCATGATCATCATCAAAGTACGAGGGCAACCTGACTAGTGAGGATCAAACCGCATTGCATATATATGTAACGAAAACTTAGATATGCGGCTCTCACATCTAGCAGTCTCGCATACATTGAACCTGACTGGAAACGTCGGATGCACAATTTCTATGCAGTCACGAAAATTAAAAGTTTGCAGCTTTCGCCACATATACATATATAGGCAATACAATTTAACAATAATTGATTGCGCGGTTGGTGGTAAAAATTCTTTAAATCAAGTTTGCGAGCTTGAAGTAAACACCAATCCAATTGTATTTAACCAGTCGTCGAACAAAATAACAAAACTACCGCCAGGCGCAACGCACTGGCGCGTTTCGACCTTCCATGATCATCATCAGAGTACAACGGCAAACTGACTATCGAGGATCAAACCGCATTGAATATATATGGAAATCAAATTTAGATATGCGGCTCTCACCTCTAGCAATCTCGCATACATTGAACCTATTTTTTGTTTAGATTCTATTCTTAACTCTGGCGTTATTCTTTACGATTAAACACATATGCATCTCACGATCCCGTGTAATGAATTTCATGTATATCATATAACTTGAGTTTATACAGAAAAGTAACCACGTGTGGTTGAAGGTAATTTTGCTAGGTTGTTCGACGACTGGTTAAATACAATGGAATTTGTTTACTTCGCTCGCAAACGTGATTTAAAGAACTGTTTAAAATCTTCCAAGAGATATTATATATATATATATATATATATATATATATATATATATATATATATATATATATATATATATTCATGTACCTTCCTGTGTGCAAAAACAAAGAAATTTTATCAGATATAAGAAAATTTTCTTTCTCATGGTCTTCTCAAATATCTACTCATGAACATATCTTTATATATAAATTGGAAAGCAAAACATGATAGAAATATGTGAACAAAGAGAGTGTGAAAAATAGAAACCAATCAAATTGCGTGCGTCATATCCAGTTCAAGCTCAATGCTTGTACGTGCTTCTTCTGCTTACATAAATCCGGCTGTAATTTGTTTATCCATAAGGCTTCGTATGTGGATAGCTCAAAAGAATATATATATATATATATATATATATATATATATATATATATATTTGAAGAAGCTAAAACTAAAACGTGAGGGGTAGTGACAAAACAACAACCAACAATGCCTGTAATGCTCCAATATGCTTCCCTGTTTGTATATATCCAGTTGCAAAGGCTCATCCATATATATATATATATATATATATATATATATATATATATATATATATATATATTTTGAAACTAAAGGAAATCGAAAATCTAAAGGGGGTAGTACATAAAATGGGGAACCACCAGTCAATTGCTCAATGCTCCAATATGCTTTCCTGCTTGTATATATATCTGGCTGTAGGTAGTTGTCCTATATATATAGAGTATATATATATATATATATATATATATATTCACTGTAATTGAGAAGATTATGGAAAGTACCTGGTCTTGTATCTAATAAAATTATTCCGTATTACAGTTGGAAAGGGTATTGTGAAATTTGTTAAGGCTCGCATTCCGAAAGAATATTCCATTTGTTTTGAATTAGCAGAAACAAAATGCGGTCAACCAGCACATCAGATCTGATCATAGTCGACCTTACCCAATGTAACACTAGCAACAAATTCGGTAACAACACAGTCATTATGCCAGACCAACTGGATGAAATGAAATTTACAACGAGGAAAGGCAAGAGTGCGGGATTTACTAAAACTTGACGAAGTATGAGCGTAAATAAATATGGATATACGTGCGGTGCATATCGAAAAAGTAAGCAAGAAAGTAAAATGTGCTGCACAAAAAACAAACATGTGCATTTTCTTCAAACAGACAAGTTGCTATCATCTAAATCCAATTTTCGAGCTTGATATAAACATAAATTCCATTTTATTTAACCAGTCGTACTACAAAGCAAAACTAACGTCTTCCACAGGTACTGACGCGTTTCGGCCTTTCATGAATATTGCCATTGCACGGCGAAAAACTATTTAGTAAGGATCGAACCGCAATGCATATACAAGCAAAGCGAAGTTAGATTTGCGGCTTTCACTTCTATTACGCTCCGCACACATCTTACTTGACTGATAACGTTGGCTGCACAATTACTATGCAGTCACGATCATTAGCTTTATGCAGCTATCGCCACGTGTGTATAAATTACACACATACGCAATCTCTGATTGCGGGTGTGGTGAATACAATTCTTTCTAGCAAGTTTGCGAGATTGATATAAACACCAGACCCTAGTGTGTTCAGTCACTCGCAAAACACAGAAAATCTATCTTTAGTCACACGTTCTGACGCATTTCGACCTTCTATTATCAGATAAGTATCTGAGCTCAAATAAGAATTAATTATTTGGTTCATGCAAAATAAATATCCAGATTTCATACAATGCACCATAGAGTAAAATCAAAAGACATGAAGTATACTCATCCATTTTTAACTGAAATTATTTACATATATAGAATATGTAATACAGTCTTGAAATATATTCATTTCATTAGAAACAATGAATACCCAACATGCAATTATAAGTTTTGTGTAATTACCGTTTATCGATATTTCACAAACAAATTTACAATCATACATTCGCCTAGGAGATTGTCCAATCATATTATCCCACACACCTCACCCAAATATATAGTGGTTAAAGGGCGTAATATCAGCTCCTACCAATGAGTCGCCAGTAAGTACGAAATGAATGTGCATGAGATTATACTTTCCGCTCTTGCTCTCTTTGGTTTATCCTTCTGGTCACAACTGAACTAATTTTTTACTAGGTTCACAACACCTAATACATACCTGCATACACATCAGGTCTCCGCAACAAACAGTATTTAACTCTTATATATTGAGTTGAATGATGTCATGCTTAACGCGAAATTTAATAACTAATAAAGATCAAGGCCAGAGTGTATGGATTTACTGGAGTAACAGGTGATCAGAAAGTGTTGTAATTCTCAATTTCGGTGAACTTTAGCATAAATTGATATCCATCAGGTTGGTATCATGTACCGACTCGGTAACCATTGTGTTAGTACCATGTACCTCTCGGTTATAATGTTAGGTATCCGTTACTAACTTATTGTATTGTTAGATCCTTTACAGAGTATATATATTATATGAGAGATTGAGTCATTGTCGAGACTATAACATGCATGTAGGCTCACTATCAGGTTTACACATGTCGTCCAGAGATTGTACCGTCCTATTATCCCCATATCTCCAAATATAGTGCATGGGGCGATCGGCTCTACGATGAGTCACAGTAACACGAAACGAATGCATGAGATTATACTTCGTTCATGCTGTCTTTGGTTTATCCTTCTCATTTGTTGCGGAGAACATATATAGATTTAAGTATGCATTAGGTGTTGCGAACCTAGTAACAAATTAGTTCAGTTGTGACCAGAAGGATAAACCAGAGACAGCTTGAACGGAAATTATAATCACATGCACATTCGTTTCGTGCTTACTGGCGACTCATTAGTAGGAGCCGGTATTACGCCCTTTAACCACTGTATATTTGGGTGAGGAATGTGGGATAATAGGACGATACAATCTTCTAGACGAATGTGTAAACCTGCAGTAGAGTAGCTAACATCGTATAGTCTCGACAATGCGACTTCAACGCTAACTCACTCTATATAATACATATATATACCGAGTCTGTAAAGGATACTAACACTATGAATATTATGTTAGTATTATTATAATCAAGGTTGCGGTCTTGATATAAACACCTGACCCATTAATTACTTACATGTCAGTATAATCTCAGAATTGTTAGTGTAGAAAAGGCAATTCATCCAAGACCGGTTTCGTCCTTATTGGGAACTCATCATGTGCTGGCCAGAATTTACCGCGGACAGGATTCGAACCTGGGCACGTCTGCCTCGGAATCTGGTGCTCTAACCACTGGATGAATTGCCTTTTCTACACTATACAATTCTTAGTTTATACTGACATATGTAAGTAATTAATGGGTCAGGTGTTTATATCAAGACCGCAACCTTGATTATAATAATTGTTATCACCACCCGCGCAACCAATGTTCGTTTAATTATATAAATGTTCATTTCAATACCACTTCCCCATGTAATGTGGTGTCTGTTCAGTAATGACAGATTGGGTATGGTTAGTTGGAACTTTGGGTCTAAATGGATGCCATATGAGCTCCACCTAAAGGAAAAATTGACTAACCAAGTTACATTAGTTAGCATATAACTGAAAATTGTGTGTAGTGTAGTGTGCGGCAGGATAGCTCAGTGGTTAGAGCACCAGATTCCGAAGCAGACTTGCCCAGGTTCGTATCCTGTCCGCGGCAAATTCTGGCCAGTACTTGATGAGTTCCCAATAAGGACGAAACCGGTCTACTGGATGAATTGCCTTTTCTACACTATACAATTCTTAGTTTATACTGACATATGTAAGTAATTAATGGGTCAGGTGTTTATATCAAGACCGCAACCTTGATTATAATAAATGTTATCACCACCCGCACAACCAATGTCCGTTTTATTATGTTAGTAACTGATACCAACATTATAATACCGAAAAGGTACTTGGTACTAACACAATGGTTTCCAAGTCGGTACATGTTCCTAAAATGATATGATATATGCTATAGTAAACCAAAATTGAGAATTACAACAATTTCTGAACACCTGTTACTCCAGTTAATCCATACATTCTGGCCTTTATCGATATCAGTTGTCACATTTCGCGGTAAGCATTACATCATTCAATTCACTATATAACAGTTAAATACTCTTTGTTGCGGAGAACTAATATACACGCAAGTATGTATTAGATGTTGTGAACCTAGTAACAAATTAGTTCATTTGTGACCAGAAGGATAAACCAAAGACAGCATGAACGGAAATTATAATCTCATGCACATTCGTTTTGTGCTTACTGGCGACTCATCAGTAGGAGCCGGTATTACGCCCTTTAACTACTATATATTTGGGTGAGGAATGTGGGATAATAGGACAGTATAATCTCACACATTTTACACCCAAATATATAATGATTAAATGGCGTAATACCGGCTCCTATTGAAGAGTGGCCAGTAAGCACTAAACGAATGTGCATAAGATTATACTTTCCGTTCATGCTGTCTTTGGTTTATCCTTCTGGTAACAACTGAACTAATTTGTTACTAGGTTCGCAAAACCCGAAAACCCCTGATTGGTAGCTTTTGAATATATTTGGCTCAGAGTAACTAATAAATATTCAGTTATGCATGGATTACAGTGTGCATAAACCATATGTTGATTTACTTTTTAATAGAACATTAATCCAAAGTCATAATGAGCCATAGCTCTTAATCACGAGCTTCGAGAATGCTGCCTGTTCATCAGTAGAACCTAGAACTTGCCTCAAAGACACTACAAACGTATTAAAGTAAAGTATGAGTTTACACATTCCGTTTTATTAGCCAATTCATGAACAACTTTAAATTTTTAAATTTAGTAATTATGCTAACTTTTAAAAAAATTCCTTATCTGAAATATATAATCTGTTTTACTATACGCAATGCTGGTTTGGTAAATCAAGGCAAACGCTCAAATCGAGTTATTCGTTCATAGAATTCCAATGAAATTGTGATTCTTTTTTTATTGACGTAATTGTAAAACTGAAAGTGAAATTTAACAACATGTGGCTATAAGAAACGCTAAATTCATAACTGTATATTTGTTAGCTCAATTAAACCAAAAATATGTAAAATTTGTATACTAATAGCATCATAACACATTTCATTATTGATTTCTATCAACGTCGAGTTGAAGCTTTGTGCACCCTTATTGTATTTACAGCATTGTTGCTCCCTTTATTCTCATAAGAAAGCTTAATCAATCAGTGTATTAGATCTAGGTTTAATGGTTATTCGAACACCTCAGAATAGTAACCGCCACAGTTGGACCTAGAACTCTAACCAAAGACCATTAGGCTCAGAGATATAAAATGTATTTCCTACGCTACGGGACTGCATATTACGTGTTATTCTACTTTGTGTACCAACTTATTTTTAATGATTCTTTAAATCAAGTTTGCACATTTGAAGTAAACACCATACACATTGTATTTAACAAGTCGTCGAACAACATAACAAAACTACCGCCAGTCGCAACGCATTGACGCGTTTCGACCTTCCATGATCACCATCAGAGTACGACGACAAACTTACAAGCGAGGATCAAACCGTATTGCATATATATTAATCTTGCATAAATTTTACGTGTCTGGAAATGTCGGCTGCACAATTTCTATTGAGTTACGAACATTAGCTGTTTGTAGCTTTCGCCACACGCATACATATAGACAATACAACTTAACAATAATTGATTGCGTGGGTGGTGGTTACAATTATTTAAATCAGTCACATACAATGTATGCAAGCCTACTAGTGGTGAGAGCCGCATATCTAATTTTGCTTTCCATATATATGCAATGCGATTTGATCTCCGCTAATCTGTTTGCCGTCGTACTCTGATGATGATCATGGAAGGTCGAAACGCGTCAGTGCGTTGCGACTGGCTGTTGTTTTGTTATTTTATTCGACGACTGGTTAAATACAATGGGATTGGTGTTTACTTCAAGCTCGCAAACTTGATTTAAAGAATCGGTACCACCAGCCGCGCGATCAATTTTTGTTTAATTGTATTCCTTTTAATGAGTCCTTGCTTCAGAGGGACACAAATTATTATCACTTCCAACGTAACAGTTCAACTAACTAACCCTGGTCTGTTAATAAAGGCAAACACTATACCAACTGGAGGAGTGAAACAGAATTAAAGCATGATAATATTACTTGATAATTCATAAAAGTTATACATATGTTAAGTTGGTCTAAAGTAGACAACGCTCAAGTTAGCAAATGCACAGCAATTACTAAACCAGGGTTTCGTCTCTAAATTGGTAGTCTGATTGACTGAGACAGAAAATGAGCTCCTCATATAGGACTTGCGCATGGCAAGCAATTTATAGTATAATTTTTTATTGCAAATATGTGAACTGACTCGTCACTTGGTTTGTCACGCAAAATTAAATAATTTATCTCTTATTATGCTTCACATAAATTATAGCCAGAAAATTTTATTCCGCGTATTTATTACATGAATAAATACAACTTTTAAATCCGAGGCCCGTAAAGATATTGAAACTCCACAAATTGAAAATACTTTATTAGTATTGCGTTAAACAGAAACGAGTTTACAGATAATTTCTTAAAAATCTTGCTGTATCTGAAATCAGCTTACCGTGAAATTTCGCCATATACAGACAACAGATGAATAATATAAGATAAAGTCGATTGATTAAGTAATACTATTTTAAATTCATTATTCCACTGTATGTCATCTTTTCACTAAACATCAGACGCCGGGCAACAGAATTGGTCTGGTTAAATTATATTACACTCAAAAGTATGCACAAATCCTTTTGTAGTTTACGCCATAATTGACAAAACACGAACATTATTCTGTCAACCAGAGTTTGACAATCGGTTTTACACAACGTGTAACTGCAGACTACATGCTAAATTGCCCTATACAAATACACCCAAAAGTATACATATATATCCCAAAAGTATATATATATATATATATATATATATATATATATATATATATATATATATATATATATATATATATATATATATAGCAGAATTGCTATTCGCGAAATATCAAATGACATCTTGCACACTCAGATAATGTATTTTTTAGTGGAAGTTATTGGTGACTAATAAATGATAATATCACTACATTCGCTCTCGTTAAATTATTAGGACCCTCATATTACTAAAGTGGATCCGATACCCTTCAAGTACTTTAACTTATTGAAAGTATCAAAAATTTTGAATGAATTAGACAGAATTCCAAGTCATATACCTTTGATAAAAGTTTATAGTTATTAGGATTCGTTTAGGTTTTATTGTAATTAAGTATGCAAAACATTAATTCTAGCGGTAAATTGTCAACCACGATATAATATAACGTGACTGAAAAAATCTGGAAGTATGTATTTTCAGTAATATAATTACGGAATATACTGGTAACATTTGGTAGCATAATTATGGCTCTTGACAGATATTCCGTGATCGTTAGTGGAACTGTGACTTGAGTGAGGTTACTGGCAACAAATTACCATCCCAGAGCCTTGTAAGGCTTCGCGTTTATGGGTACCGAAAAAAATCAGACGTAGAGTTGACGGAGATTTGACCAAGGGAATTGTCCGTCTTTAACTGGCAGTTGTAAAGATCTGCTTGACCATCGTTCCGACAAACGCATAAAAATGAATTGTTTACAAATTACTTTCGCTTTATGTAGGCTTGGCTGAGAAAAACCAGACACTTAAATTCGAGTACAATACCTATTTAATTGAATACTACCGCTCATATAAATTTATTTAAATTGAAAGTACTAAATTATGAGGATATTACATCTACTTCCTCCTTTTAAGAACATAATATTTATGAAAAATAGGTATTCTGGAGTTATAGCGATTACTTTAAGACAAATTTTGAACCCAATGATGCAACTGGATGTCAAACTATCATAGAGAAAAAAATTTCATTTTGAAATAAGTAATTGCATCTCCCAGGTTGGGGTTAATCTCACTTATATGGTTGCAGCGCACTGACACATTGATTTTGCTATAAAATTATGGCAGATAAATTATCAAAATTGTTCAGCATGTTAAATACAACAATTCAATATTTCTATAATTAAACAAACATTTGTTGCGAGGGTGGTGATAACAATTATTATAATCAAGGTTGCGGTCTTTATATAAACACCTGACCCATTAATTACTTACATATGTCAGTATAAACTAAGAATTGTATAGTGTAGAAAAGGCAATTCATCCAGTAGACCGGTTTCGTCCTTATTGGGAACTCATCATGTACTGGCCAGAAGCAGACGTGCCCAGGTTCGAATCCTGTCCGCGGCAAATTCTGACCAGCACATGATGAGTTCCAAATAAGGACGAAACCGGTCTACTGGATGAATTGCCTTTTCTACACTATACATTTCTTAGTTTATACTGATATATGTAAGTAATTAATGGGTCAGGTGTTTATATCAAAACCGCAACCTTGATTATAATACTTCAATATTTCATCAGTCTACAGACAAATATGCGTATAAATGTTATTGATTAATAAATGACAATATTCAAGTTGTAGGTCGTGACAAAGTATAAAAAATAATACAAGCGTTTAACGTAGTTAAACTACCGTCAATTACACACAATGTCATATTTCTATCTTCCATGATCAACTTCAGAACACAACGGAAACTGACTAGCAAGGATACAACTGCAATTAAAACATATGTAAAGCATAATTTTACATGCGGCACTCACCTGTAGTAATCTCACAAAAAATATACTTAACTGGAAATGTCGGCTGCACAATTTCTATGCGCCCAGGAACATAGAAATTTTGCGGCTTTGGTTACATTTCTATATAAATGTTTTGCAATAAAACTTTAATAGATTACGCGGGTGGTGTTAACAATCATTCAAATCAAATTGGCGAGCTAGATATAGGCAACAAACATATTGTATATAACCAGTCGCACAACCTTACCAAACTACCATCATTCATGCGTACTTACGCGGTTTTGTTTCATGATTATCATCAGAGCAAGACGGCAAATTGACTGCCGAGATTCAACCGCAATGTATATATAAGAAAAGAAAATTATTTATGCCGCTTTCCCAAGTTAAGCACGATATATCTGAGATAATTAGAGGTGAGAGTTGCGTATAAATTTTTGCACTCCATGTACATGCATTGCCAGTTGATCCCTGATATCCAATTTACCATCTACCTATGAAAATTAAATACTGTGTTTTGCGGAGAACTACTAGATACATATATATATATATATATATATATATATATATATATATATATATATATATGTATATATATATATAAAATATATAGAGGTTTTGCGAATTAGTTGCGAATAATAGTTGTTAGACCAGAGGATAAACCAAAGACAGTATGAACAGAGTATACTCATATTCGTTTCGTGCTTACTGAGATCAATCAGGAGCCGGTATTACGCCCTTTAACCACTATATATTTGGGTGAGGAATGTGAATTGTACCGTCCTATTATCCCACATTCCTCACCCAAATATATAGTGGTTAAAGGGCGTAATACCGGCTCCTACTGATGAGTCGCCAGTAAGCACGAAACGAATGTGCATGAGATTACACTTTCCGTTCATGCTGCCTTTGGTTTATCCTTCTGGTCACAACTGAACTAATTTGTTACTAGGTTCGCAACACCTAATACATACTTGCATATATATTAGTTCTCCGCACCAAACAGTATTTAACTGTTATATATTGAATTCAATCAGTAACAAGTGTTCATAAATAGTTGAAATTCTCAGATTTGGTGAAATATAGCATACATTGAAATCCATTGTATCGGTACCATGTACCTTTTTGGTACCATAATATTGTTATCGGGTATTGACACAATAGCCATCGTGTTGGTACCCTTTACAGACTCGGTATATATTATATATAGTGAGTTGGCTTTGAAGTCGCATTGTCGAAGACTTTATATGAAGTTAGCTTCACTACTACAGGTTTACACATTCGTATAGGAGATTGTACCGTCCTATTTTCCAACATTCCTCACCCAAATACATGGTGGGTAAAGTGCATAACATCTGAACCTACTGATGAGTCGCCAGTAAGCACGAAACGAATGTGCACGAAATTATAATTTCCATTCATTTTGTCTTTGGTTTATCCTTCTAGTGATATTTGAACTAATTAGTTACTAGTTGCCTAACACCTAATACACAACTGCATATATATAAGTTCTCCGCCACGTTAATTCTAAAGCAAATATAAATTAATATTAAATGATTTCATTGTTACTAAGACAACGTAGTAACCGTAAACGAACAGAACAAAGTATAAGGTTTGTGCTGCGATAACTGATGTACAGAATTGTTTTTTCTTGATTTCGATAGACTCAGAAAAGTATTGCCCGTTGCCGTATTGACAGATTATTTGGTACCGAAATACTCTTTGGTAGACAATTTATTTTTGTTCGACAGGAAATTGATTAATTACCTGATCCTCATTTTACAAAGCTTGATTTTTACATAAACTGTCTTCAATTTTCTATGAATATTTCGGCTTCCTTTTTCGGCAGCATATTTTTTCATGGTAAGCTCATCTTAACAAGAATGTGACAATTGTTATCTCAAGTAATAAATTTATTTTATACCACTTCAATTATACTAAATGTTGGATCTCTTAACCATAATTGACTTTTTAATAGATACTTGTATTTCATGTACTTTCATGTGTGCTTGTTTTCACGTGTCCATTCATACAGGTGCAATTATAATGATCTAATAATGTATGGAACTTTCACTAGAAAAGCGTACGCCGTACATGTTTTTGAGACTGTTTATGAATGGGAATTAATCAAGTAAATATATTTAAATGAATATTTGCGTTCATATGAGTGAAATTAATTGGATTAATGCTAATTAAAATTTTCACACGCCAGACTTATTTTTTACCACTATTTTTTCAATGATATATTTACGAGTGACGTCCAGGTGAGAAAGGGGGCAAGATAATGTGAATACAGCGGCATCAAATTCCTTTCGTGGTAGTTACCTTAGAGTAAGTAAAATAATAAGTTTTGCTATGATTAAACGTTAAAACAATGAAGGTCCGAAAATTAAATTAAATTTTGTCTACTGAAAGAAAGATTTTAGTGATGTTGTAACGAAAATTTGCTTTTTAACGTAAAGGTTTACTAAAAATTGTTATATAAAGTAAGAAACATAAGGTAATAGATACTGCAAGTTAACAATTAATAAAAGACGAAATTTTAAGTTCATCTCAAAATTAGTTACGAGGTTAATAATTCTTCTTTCCCCACCATTTGTAAATTAATTTTTATTCAATATTCTTTAAAGAAACAACTACAATGAGTGTCATGAGTAAATTTATTCATAATTGGAAGTACATTGAGTCAGTTAGATCAAAAGGCAGATCGGATGGTCGTGGTAATACCTGGCTCCAAGCTAAGCAGAACCATAGAAATGGTAGTGTCGACATAAAATATACATGTCATTTTGAAACAACTCGTTGACATAGTCACTAGACTTCCCAACTTAATGAAGATAATGGCACTATTATGCACATCACGAGTGTATGAAATTCCATCTAAGTGTGTCTGGGAGACACCTTGCACCTAATTAAAGTAAGAATAGAGGAACCAAGAACTGGATGCAAAGATGAAGATGTTGATAGATTAGACCTGGCAGGTCATATACAACAGTCTGGGCATACAGGTATGAGAGAGGGGGGGGGCATTTTTAAACCTGTATCAATAAGTTTTCGTAATAGATCGACAAGATTGGTAAAAGTATCCATTGAAATTAAGTCAAGAGATAAAATAAATATTAAAATAATAAATAAATAATAAATAATAAAATAAGGACGAAACCGGTCTACTGGATGAATTGCCTTTTCTACATTATACAGTTATTAGTTTATACTGACATATGTAAGTAATTAATGGGTCAGGTGTATTGTTCTAATGTAATTTTTTTATAATCTCTTCAGTATTTACTGCAAAAGAAATTTTCGACTGTAGTACTCGCATTGTCTTGTTCACTTCCCGATATGCGCAAATTGAAATTGTCATTAATGCCATAAGTTTCATTACTATGAACACATAATTACATTTAACTGATTAATTATCAGTTTTAAACACACACACACACACACACACACAAACATACGAGTATGGTATACGCTTGTCTAAGGAATCGGAAAAGTGCTTTACTTGATTAATGGGATTTCACTTGGATGGTTGTAAGGTGATTAATACATGCACACATGTAAAAATATGACACACGCATATCTTGTGAAAAATTTGTATGATTAGTATAATTGAACACGTCTAAACGAAATATTCTATTTGATTTTATAATTGTCACATTCTTGGTGAGACGAGCTAACCTTTAAAAAGGGCTTCTAGGGCAGGTATGTATTAGGTGTTGCGAACCTAGTAACAAATTAGTTCAGTTGTGACCAGAAGGATAAACCAAAGGCAGCATGAACGGAAATTATAATCTCATGCACATTCCTTTCGTGCTAACTGGCGACTCAGCAGTAGGAGCCGGTATTACGCCCTTTAACCACTATATATTTGGTCAAAGAATGTGGAATAATAGGACGGTAGAGCAGGAAGCCGAAATATTCTGTGTAAAACTGAAGACAGTGGATGGGAAAACTGTTTCGCAAAACAAGGACTAGGTAGTTAATCAATTTCCTGTTAAACAACAAATTGTCTCTAAGTTACTTAATTACCTGATGTGTTCTGACTAACACGGGCCGAGTTCCAAATGCTTTGATCGTCGGCGTTATTGAGGATTCATTTCTCGGAATCCTTCCGCGGTACTCTGTACATCACAAATCATACAAATAAGCTAGTGAAGAAAGTCTTATAAATTACAGATTTGTTTCTTTTGCTATTTTTAAGAGATAACTTCTTTGATCTAACTCCGTTTGTCCGTTCATTCAATAGGCTGAGTAAAACAACCAGTTGATTTCGAATTTTATACCTTTAAAGACACAAATTATGGCCAGTTAACGCCACGAAACAGAATTCGTCATTCGCACAGGAAATTTCGAAATGACGTCGACACTTTTTATATTATGTAGAAGGACCTTGTCTACGAACTATTGATATTTCAACATAGCAGAATAATGTAGCTTTAGCAAATTAATGTTTGCATCCTTTTTCTTTCAGTTTAATTAAGATGAATCAATTCACACGTTTCAATCGATAACGAACACTAATTAAGTCTTAAAATCTGTTATCAGTGGTTTTTTCAAACATTCGCCGACTAATATGCATTTGTTAAAGCGTAAACCTGAACAACGCTTCCACTGTACTTTTTCTTCACTCCAAAGCATAAGCACAGACCTTTTCTAGGTTACTTTTAGCAGGTAGTGCTATTTACTGTGATGCTCATTATACGTTTACTCGGTAAATGTCGTTACATGAATTTGATATTTATTATAATGCAAACGATGATTGAGTTAAGGCTTTGAAGCAGTGATTGTCATTTTCGTAGGGTAGTTACTGATAAATTTATCCTTTTATACCATAGAAGGATCTTTTTTCACTTTTTTCAACATTCTACCTGACAGAATGGAGCAGCTGTGGCAAATTAGTGTTTTCGTTATTTTGCTTCCAAATTAATGAATATGAAGCAATCCACACGATTTAATCAAGGAAGAACAGTCTAATTAAGTCAAAACGTGTGATTAGTTGTCTTTTCAAAATAATCGCCGCCTTTTGTGCAATTCCGATAATGAAAACGCAAATATCAGTTTCCGTGTACTTTTGCTCGGCTGCAATTCATATAAATAGAAAGTTTACAGCTTTTGTTTTCCAATTTTTCCTGAGATTAAAACATGCTTTCAGAAAATTTCTTTTAGCTTGATTATTCTCGATAATTCGATCAAAATAATTGACAAAATTTCTGTTAGGCAGCAATATTTTTACGCAGTTTAATTAGTTGGAAAAGAAAATATTTACTATTTATAGATAACAATTGTTTTATTCATTTATTTAAATCAATTTTGCGAGCTTGAAATAAACACCAATCCCATTTTATTTAACCAATCGTCGAACAACATAGCAAACTACCGTCTGTCACACGTAATTTTGCTATGTTGTTCGACGACTCGTTAAATACAATGGGATTGATGTTTACTTCAAGCTCGTTAGCTTGATTTTAATGTGTTACCGTCACTAGCTCAGTCATTGTTTGGTTAACTATTGTTTTTTGCTTTTTATTGGTAAACCAAACTTGAGGTATATATATATATATTGCGTCAGTACAACGGGATTGGTGTTTACTTCAAGCTCGCAAACTTGAGTAAAATAATTGTTACTTTTCAAAGAACAGACGCAAGTCAATTGATGCAGTTGGCTTACTTCTCCAAATTCTTATTATAAAAAAGACTTCATATAAAAGTTTGGGTTCCTTGTAACTCTCTTGACTTATACTGAAAAGCATAACACCAATGAAAAAGAGCTCCTGCAATGTATTCAGTGGTTAGAGCGATAGATTCAAATTTGTGCCATATCCGTGGCAAATTCTGGACAGTACGTGATGAGTTCCCAATAAGGACGAAACCAGTCTACTGAATAAATTGCCTTTTCTACACTATACAATATTTAGTTTATACTGACAAATGTATGTATATAATAGGATTGATTTTTATATAAAAAAATCGCAACCTTGATTTAAATATTTAAAATAATCGTCCGCGCAACCAATGTTCATTTAATTATATAAATGAGTTTCAGGTTGTATAACGAATGATTTTTCTATCACAAAAGTAGCCATCCTTGACAATTCTACGTTATGTTCATACTTTTCCAATGCGAACTTTCGTCATGATACCTAGTATATTTCACATTGATTAAGATAAGAAATTATCTTAACCAAAATACATATATCATTTAGCCTTTCTATTTAACTATCTATAAATATGTATGTTCATTTATGTTTTCCGTATAAAAAAAACATTACGAAGGATATAAAATGTAGTTCATTAAGAAGATCGTTTTAGTCATTATGGGAAACCATTTTTGAAATTCCAATTAAACAGTAAATTGAAGCATCACAAACACATATCACCTACAATTTAGGTATCACATATGTACATGTCTTTCTAGTTGTGTAATTTAAGATTACTAAAAAATTTCTGGTTTATTTTAATTAACACGAAAGCAATATATGGAAACATTCGAGTATTATACTGAAAGGATGTTTGGCAATTACAGACATTTTAAAGCCATGCGAGTTGATACATGTGTTTAAGTTTAAATTTTCTTTCAGTCTGTTCGTCAAATATCTGGACTGTTCCTTAAATCAAGTTTGCGTGTTTGAGATAAACGCAAGTCCCCAAACACAGTAAACCTACTGTCAAATGCTTCTACTGACACTTTTCGACCTTCCATGGTTATAATCAGAGCATGACGAAAAATGACTACCGAGAATCAAGTCGCAATGTGTATATATGAGCAGTACGCCAATGATATCCGAGACTGACAGTGATGCTTAAATAGCTAAAACTAGGTAACTAAGCAACTCGTTGATCGACTAACGCAAGTTGTCTACAGCCAACGCATTTCTATTGACTGGTTTTACATGACGTCAATAGAATTGCATAATATAGCAAATACAAACGCATTAAGTAGACCTGTATTTTCCTTATCGGGCACTCGTTAAATACTTGCTAGGATTACGGTGGCCGTAGCTCAAATAAAAGAGATTTTAGAATAGAATTGTACAGCGCATTTACTTCTCCACCAAAGCTGTGCTTCACAAGCAAATTTTACTGTTTTTAATTTGAGTTTTTGGTCATTCTTTTCTTCAGGGTGATTGTAGTGGCATCACCTTGACATAAAGTTTCACCGAACCATTCCCAATCTAGCATAATAGAACAGATATAATACCACTATAAAAATAATACTTTATATATATATATATATATATATATATATATATATATATATATATATATATATATATATATATTGTTTAATGTAAGCATAAGCAACTTGGAGAACATTTAAACGACATTTGCATATAATAGATTTGTTGCTCGGTTGTAATAAATTAAGTAAAAATCAAAAACATCAGTTGTAAGTATCTTTACTTGCAATAGTATGAATTCTTCTACGGTAAGCAGGTTTTAGTGCACACTATATTCACGCATTATTATAATATCTACTGCCTGTTAGTTCCCAATTTGCTCGAAGCCAATCCAGTAGATGAATTTTATTGGTTATCTTATGCAATGTTTTGTATTCATTATATATATATATATATATATATATATATATATATATATATATGCCAATAATATCTTATTATTGTCAAATATTTAAAAAATTTTCTTTAATAAACGAAACACTTCTTATAATTTATATTCAAGTTTTTCGAAGAAACCATTTATTATGATATATTGAAACCTTATTAAAACGGGAAAATTTAAGACATTTTGAGATCATCCAATTTCAATTTCCACCATCTTCTATCTACCAGTTGAAACTTTTTGTTTCACATTTCAAATAAGTCAACAATGTTGTTTTACAGATATTTCAGGAAGCATGCTAAATAATATTTTTTACGTTTCATAACATCCTATAAAGCAATACTTAAATGTAGAGTTGTAATGCACAGTGCTGTTCTTTTTGTTTTGAATTTCGCCGCCGTTTTCTTCTGCGGGACAATTGATAGCACTCGTAGATCGGTAAAAAAGACTTTCCGAAACATTTACGTTGAAAAATAAACCTTGGGACAATCCTGTTCTAGATAATCATACTACTTTGAATAAATATATACAGAAGATCTAATTACTTTATGGGATCTTGAATCCTTTTAAATTTCCAGGTGCACCGATTATTGGCCTTGATTGATGGGTTCTCACTTGTCCCTTCATTTTGAAGCCCTCCATCAGCTGCTTGTCTGAAAATGACGTTGGAAAAAAGAGTGGAAAATCTTGTTCCAACGTCATTTTCAGACAAGCAGCTGATGGAAGGCTTCAAAATGAAGGGACAAGTGAGAACCCATCAGTCAAGGACAAAATACGGTGCACCTAGAAATGTAAAAGTATTCAAGATCCCATAAAGTAATTAGATCTTCTGTATATATTTATTCAAAGTAGTATGAGTATCTAGAACAGGATTGTCCCTAGGTTCATTTTTCAACGTAAATGTTTCGGAAACTCTTTTCGGGTCCTTTCTTCATTCCGCTGTTCATTATATAATATAGAGACACACTAATAAATTTTAATACTTTTATTTAAATCAAGTTTGCGATCTTGATAGATTTTCTTTATTTTACGTGCTGAGGTGAGGGAACACCACTTGTACCAAATTCCCAAGAAACTCCATGGAGCCGGCTTATCCTCTAAAAGGAGTCAGCCGCAGTAAAGTAAAGTAAAGTAAAGTAAAGTTTGGACAAATGAAAGGATGGTAAAAATGTTCCATAAAATGTTATGCTGCGTAAACGAACTGGGAACAATCCTGTTTAAGTAAAAACACAGATCAGTATTGACGTATTTGGAATTCCGGGATCATCATCAAAACACAATGGAAAAATGTTTAACGAGAAGGTAACCACAATATATATATATATATATATATATATATATATGCACTAATATTCTTTCGTGGAATAGGGTAACCACGTTGCTTTAATAAATTTATCGTTACATGTTTCAGCATATTTAATAGAGATATGGCTCAAGCATCTTTGCTTACCTTATAAAATCATTCCGAGTTTTAGTTCGCTATTCATTTAGACATCGTGCTCAAAAGATGACCATGGATCGAAAAGTATCAGAACCTGTGGCTGACGGTAGTTGTGCTATGCTGTGCGATTGGTTAGACACAATAAGATTGGGGTTTATATCAAGCTCGAAAACTTGATCTAAATAACAGTTTTTAGAACCAGCGATAACAATAATCGTTCAATTTCTAAATTTCATAACATAAAACAAAATTATTTCAAGTAAGTAACATTTTAATGCTGGTGTATATCTTGTCACTTGGGGACCATCTATTTTAAAAATAAATATTTATTTAGTTATTTTTTATTTATTTAATCGTTTATTTATTTACTTTATTCAGTAATTAATTTATTTTTTAAATTATTCATTATTTATTTATTCATTATTTACATATAGTATTCATTTATTATTTATTTATTTTTATTATTATTTATTTATTCTACACCAAATGATCATGAATTTAAACAGAGACCGCGGAAACTGTCAAGTACTGATGAGTGTGCATAATGGGCGATTCCAATGTATTCGATGTATTTAATTTGCAATCTTATATAATGTTTAGTTTATAACGAAAAAATATAAATAGTCAAATCCTGCCATTACTCTGTCATATAAATATTAATAAATATGTATGTATATATATATATATGCCAAATTGCATATACCAGTATATAAAAGAAAATTAATTTTGTATAAAGGTTAGCAAATATAGGAAGTGGAAACATTAAATAAAAGCCCTACGCAATAAAAGTAATTAGAGTTAGTTTGTCCAAGTCAAATAAATAAAAATATCACGAATATATGTCAATATGATCATAAAACTAAAGTTAAATTCATCAATTGTCAGCTTTATTTTTTGCCAAGATATCGTTAATTACTTTTTCATTCTGATGGGGAAATTGTGGTGAATTTACACACTCACAAGTTAGTTTGAAATGAAAAAATTATACACGCTTACAAATGAGAATTAAAATAAAAGTGATTCCTGATCTTCACCTATTGCCAATTCAATTTTGTAAGCAATTTTGCACTTCTAATATGAACAGTGTTCAATATCTGAGGAAAATGCACTAAAGTTTCAGCATTTATAAATAAATGGTTATATTTTATAAGTTCATACTTCCTAATTAACGCCAACTTCAGTAAAAGGTTAACGTTTGATTGCTCTCCTAATTTGCAGTTAGAGAAATATATATCTGGCTTTAAAAATTAAAAAGTTAATTCATATAAAATGTCTCCTTTTTACTCTCATTTCACTTATTGAATAATTCGATTTGTTAGGAAAAATATGTTAGGTTCATATGGACTGGCATTGACATTTAATCCCAAGTTTTTTATTGTTACAAAGTTGAATCTTATACATTTCCTACTTAAATGACAACATTGTCTAAAGTTTTTCTGTCAAATTGTGCACTTATTTTTCTCAGCTAAATATACTTTTTACCATAAAATGCGTATAAAATAAATTTTAAAATAATCTTCGTATACATTTTCATTAAATTAATATCACATTTGATTAGTACTTTAAAATCGTCTTTCAGTGCGTATAAGCTTACTACCTGATTGCGATGTTTCCAGTTGTCAAATATTCTGATTGGAAGTAATTAGTGTCCTTTAATTGTTTACCACGATCCTTGCAATCTAGTTTTCAGTTCTCCAAATAAAATTAAAAGATACGAAGTTACTGCCTAAGATAGCGGTATTATATAACACGTTTGGAAGCAATCAATTCATATTTATGAATCTACGCGCTTTTATCTAGTCTACTACTTTTTGGCAATGTGATATAGTGAATGACAATGTTAGCACAAAGCCGTATTTGAACTGTGGACAAGCTCAACTAGTTTCAAAACAGCTAATATAATTTTGCAAGTAGGTGATTTGCTGGCGACATCATTTGAACACCGTATTTTATTAGGATCAACGAAGTTCTGTTTCCTCCCGCTTGTTCTGTTTCCTAATTGAAACTAGTCGAATAAACCCTAGATTATACACTCATCGAGAGGGTCTTAATGTGGCCAGTTCTTCGTGTTTCACAATCTTTTGTGATTTGTGGCTCTTGCGACATCAACACTAATTTATCTCATCATTGCCGGCGTCTTATTGAGATATTAATAGAATTTTAGTTGTTTTACTCAATAAAATTAAGGTGCTCTTCAAATTATTTTCCTCTTTTTCTAATCTCAAGTGATGTTTACAAAAGACGACTAAACTCAGCATTGTATCTGCCAATTATTTGTATTTTAAGCATTCGTTTGAACTGTCAGTGTTATAAGCAGTCAAACATGGGCGTACTTGAACATTTGAAAGTCCTTACTGGATTGTACTCTTTCTGTAACTAATTCCCAAATAAAAATTCAACGTTGTAGCGACAAAGTTAGCTTATCAACCCATTCGAATAAAATAATCAGGATAATTACACTTGAAGCTAAAAATTTTCTATACCTAAGCACATCACAGAGTGCATAATCGGTAGTACAATCATTTTAATAATATTTAACAGTATGTATAAGTATATTGGTAGGATTGGAATCGTTTTCTGTTTTCTGTATTAAGTAAAAATTACAGAAGTTACCAAATGACAGTCTTAAAATAGATCTGTTTCGTCTTAATTTGGCACATATCAAGTACTTTCCAGAATTTCCGCAGTCGGAACTTGAAATAGGGCATTTGCTTCAGAGTCGTGCAACTGATCCACAAGACCATCTAAGCTGCATAGAGCATACGATTTTATAAGCCAAAATGTTTCGGTTTATTCATTTAGTCAGGTGGATCCTACTCTGTATCGCTTTCGACCTCCAGTTTCAACAAGCCCTTCGCTATCTCTTACCTGATTATCGGGTTGCGATCCGATATGTTTGCATCCGCTGTCTTCCTGATTTTTTCTCCAGAATTTTCGATTACCGGATACGATATTCTTTTTCAATAGAAAGTTCAACATAATAAGTTGACAATCAATATTT
This sequence comes from Eudiplozoon nipponicum, assembly GCA_029291075.1. NCBI lineage: Eukaryota > Metazoa > Platyhelminthes > Monogenea > Mazocraeidea > Diplozoidae > Eudiplozoon > Eudiplozoon nipponicum. The sequence goes on along the minus strand of JAQBSW010003372.1, from coordinate 32,129 downwards.
CAATAGGAAATATTAGTTTAAACTGCCCCATTTATATTTGTTGTTAGATCTCTTAAGCATAAAATGCTAGGAAAGTGTATGTCAAATTGGTTTTATAGTCTGCTATCTGTAATCATAGGCTATACAATAGGCAATAATTTTGGATAATTACGTGGATTTGGCGGGCAAGCCTTATCCACGCCTAAAACCCATTTGTACCTCTCTCTCTTTCTCTCTCTCTCTCTATATATATATATATATATATTATTTTCCAGAATTTAGTCTTTTGTTTCCCCTTGTTCCACAATGTTGTTTCGTCAACTTGGAAACAGCAAAGGTGCGGATTGTAGTGTTGAATGCTCATATTGTTTCGAAATTTCAATATCCGTATGTGCAGCTGCTTCTTTCCTTTCCGTTTGTTGCAAATCTTATCGAATATTTGTTGAGTCACATCGAGGGGGCGTTTTGTCTTGCCTGGATACTAGTAAAATGTTGTTGGGTTTTTTTATTCGTGGTCTGTCGATTAAAACGTCATGCTGCTGAAACTTGAATATTTAGGCCAGGTGTTTATTGTTTTACAAAAGGGGCCTCATAAATATATAATAACTTTTCTGATTATGCTTTATGTAGAATTCAGAAATTGGCCAAATTGATTAGGTGCCCTGCTTCCAATATATGTTTGGAAATAGCTGATTTTCCTAGGGGGGAATTTTTCCAGAAGGAAAATCAACTATTTCGGATCATATATTGGAAACGGGGCACCCATTCAATTTGACCAATTTATCAATTCTATATAAGGAAAAATCAGAAAAATTATTATATGTTTCTGAAACTCTTTAAATAAAACAATGAACACCTGGCCTAAATATTCATAAGTTTCATCAACATGATATTCTAATCGACTGGTCACGAATCACAAAACCAAACAACAATTTACTAGCATCCAGGCAAGACCAAACACCCCCTCGACCAGACTCAACAAACATTCGATCGAATTAGCAACAAACTGAAAGGGAAAAACAGCTACAAAAACGGAGACAGATATTTCGAAACATAAAGAGCATTCAACGCTGCAATCCGCACCTGCGCTGTTACCAAGTGTACAAAAATATATACTCTGAAAATATATGTTGGTAGATGGACGAAAACGGTCTACTAGATGGATTTCCTTTTCTGCCAAATAAAAAATTGCGTTTATACTGATATTATGCTTCTAATGAAAACCCTGTCATTATAATTAAAAATCTATATATATATATATATATATATATATATATATATATAAACATTATTTTTTTTAGGTATACATAAGAATTTGCCAACAAGCACATGTAGGTATCCATAATTATTGTACATATATTCGATATCGTAAGTTTGGATTCATTTTAATAGTCAGTTGTATATATTGAATTAATGTGTTCTTCCTGCATAATTTAAAAACATAATGTGGTGAAGTTGATTATCGTATAACCAGTTTGTTGAAACCACATTTCTTATTCTGATCCGAAACATTATCCAGAATGAAATGATATTTAAATCTAAATTGTCAATGAAATAGAATTAAAGTTAAACCATAGAGAGGTTAGAAAATGAAAAAAATTAACATAAAATGAAATTTTATGAAGAAAATTATAATAGAAATCAAAGCAAGAATAGAAGAAATTTTGCGTTATTCTGAAATCGATTATTTTCATGCATTATAAATTAAAACTGTACTGTACACAAATAGAAACAAAAGGATAAATTGTATGATAAAATCCAACCTCATTACATTAAAACACACACACACACACAAACTAGTTCTTTATGAATTTAGTACCACTTTCTAAGTAACAAGTGAGTTCCAATAAGACTAGAAGGATATGCTAATGTCAGCATGATCAAAGGATATAATCTCATGTACACATTTGTTTTGTGATTACTTCTAACTCATCAAAAGGAGCTAGTATAGCGCCGAAATTCTATTATATATGCAATCAAAATATATGAGATAGTTGGCCGGTACTAAATATATATCTGGATTAGAGCGTAATATGGACTCTAACTGATGATTCGCCAGTGAAAACGAAACACAAATGCTTAAAAGATTATGCATTTTGCTCGTGTTGGCATTCGAATATAATTAACTTCATCCTTAATTAATTTGTTACTAGATATTCATTACTGAATACATTATTACATATAGATTTGATTTTCGCAAGCAAGAATATATTACTGTTTGAGAAATTATTTAACACAATTAGTAGGTTTAAAATACCACAAATTTACCAGGATATACTATAAAGTAATGCCAGAAAATCTAAAGTAAAGTTAAATATAGATTATAAAATGTTTAAAATTTTGCGGTTGATGCATCATTAGTTGTTAGACCAAAGTAAGATGGATAAGAAGAAGCAGGAAAGCATTTAAATCATGTAAAAGTAGATTAAATAAATTTGTTAAATCTGACATAAAGGTGAAAAAGTACTTCGGCAACAAATTTATCTCAAAAAAAATAATTTAAGCAGTACGAGAAAAACCACTTACGAAATAATAAAATTAATGTATGGTTACAAAATATACAATTCTTATCTATTTATTATACAGATAGAACTTTATTCTCCTTATTTCTATTTTGTTTTATTTACGTCAAACCACGGAGTTTTTCAGCTATTTCTTCATAATATATTTTCTAATAGCTCTCGTTCATTTTTTAAGATAAACTATAATATCGCATTTTGTCTAAATTCCTTCAACTTATTTTTATTTCATAATGTTAACTCAATTCTCTATTTAATCTATAAATGCGTTTATGTATACATAAAGCGATCTGCTACCTTTTCACCCAATTTCGAATATGGCCAATATCTAAGTTGCTATGGTCGAGATCTGGTCTACTTCTAAGCCAATACGTGCGCGCTGGAATATGCTCACATATTCGTAACTTAGTCGATCACCTGGTTTCTCCTACGTAAGCAAATTTAGAGTTCCTACGTGGATATTCATAGACGGATTGTTATTTCATAAATATTTCCTTTTGTTTCAGAAGTGAATTACTTAATTTAGGCGTTTGAATTTAAGAAGTTAGAAATGTATTTCGTTGCTAATATATTAAATTTTCTGCTTGATTTTTAATCTGGTAAATCCTTTATAATAAGGTCAAATATAGTTTGTTTTTCGTCATTTTCTTCCAAAAATAAAACCGAATTAAATAGTAATTCATTTTAAAATTCCCGCTTTTACTCAGCTGGTATTGGTCGAATAAAACTCAAGGAAACTACTTTTCTGGGTACATTTTGTGAAATATTCTCGTTCAACCCTTCCTGATTAGTTTTCAATTTAAGAATGGTTTACCTCATACTTTTTTCTTTCTAACGTAAATTTAAATTCTCTCAACTTGTTCTCAAAAGGCACGAGTGTCACCTTATTCACGCATTAATATGATTCAACGTAAAAAAATATTTCCTCCAGATAACTTACAACTAATGATTGATTTAGAAGAATCCTGTTAAGAAATTTTGATCCAAGTAGTGCTTCAATAGGTAATCCATCAAAACGGATATATTTTATGTCATTGGATTAATTTCTACCTGTTTAAGGATTTAATTATGAAGAAAAAATTAGGAAGAGCGCTTGCCAAAATTTACAATTAGGTAACATTAAGAGTTTTGTGGTATTCTTTTGTAAAAGTTTACAGTTTCAAGCGCTAATTTTGCTATTTAGCTAATGTATATAGCAATGGCATGTTTTGATGAATATTATGTGGGGCATAATTAAATTATTTTCTTTTTTATGGTGAACAAACCTTGATATTTTGTAAGTTGAAAAGTATTACGGTTGCCTATAAATATTAAGTCAATTCCCTGTTTCATAAATAATTGTTAAACCATATTCACTACGCGGGGCAGTTTCGTTTTATAACGGAGCTACCTAGCACGGAATAATCTCAATTCAAGCTAATGCTTTCGTAGATACGGTATTATACCACTTTTTACAGTCCAGTTTAATATGTTTTTGAAAAATTGATCGTTAATTATCTATTGTTCGACGATAAGTTAGATACATTTGCATTAGTGTTTATTTCAAGCTTGCAAAATTGATTTGAAGACGATGACCATGGGAGTACGAAACACGTCAGTACATGTGAATAACGGTAGTTTTTCTATTTTTTCTGCAACAGATTAGGTAGAATCTTATGAGCGTTTTCCTCGAGTGCACAAACTTGATTTGTATAACCACCCGCGCAATCAATGATTGTCTATACAATGTCTGTCTTATTATAAACTTGGGTGTGATCTCAATTTACGCAGTTTGTTTTTAAGTTATTAATACAAATATATTGTTATGTTAGTTTGCCTTTGTTATATTCCTTTCTTCCTTTTGAAATTCGCCTATGTTTAGCTACCATTTTCATTATTGTAAAAAAAGTTATTTCAATATAAGTAAAATTTAGACACAAAATTGTCTCAAGTTATTTTAGGTAACGCTAGCAAAACAGTCACGTGTCTTTAGACTTTGACAACTATTCCATTTAGCGCGACGTGATAGTTGCAGCTCTTTTTAGAGAAGAAAGGTTTCTCCGTAACACGGATAAAGGCTCATTTAAATGCATCAACATTAAAAGAAAGTTATTCAAGAAAATTCAACTGCACGTGCAAAAAAAACATGCCCTTTGTTGGAAAATATTATAAATTCCTTCATAAAGATATTATATATATATATATATATATATTATATATATATATGTATATATATATATATATATATATATATATATATACATTCAATACATTATAGTTTACTTTATCAATAAATATTATATATAGATTAACTTAACTATCAGCCCACGAATCCCGTTCACAATACGAATATCAACCATTTGATTTATAGGAGTAATAATTTAAATAAAATAGTATGAACAGCTTCAACTCTTTATGCAAATGTGATTTAAACATTGCTCTCTCCGTGTTCATAATCTATTTTTTGTTTTGTTTACCTAAATACATTTGGCAGAAGCTACAAAAATTTCATGCCCAGGATTGCACGGAATTTTTTTCAACCGCTATTTCCAGTTAAAAATAGTGTATTCGAGACTGTTTTGAGTGAGAGCTGCATCACTAATTTTACTATTTTGTATATGTTTCGCGGAGTGATCCCCACCAGTTATTTCGCTGTAGTGCTCTGATGATGACCATGGAAGGTCTAAACGCGTCAGTATTTGCAGCCGACGATAAATTTCCTATTTTTGTCACTTGTTGATATGACATATAGATTTTAATTGTCAAAGCTATAAGTAAATTTATGAATTTATTTGATGCAACAATGTAAATTTGGCCATGAGCGGGGAAAATTCTTTCAACAACTAACGGCAATATCGGATAAAAGCAGAAGCAAGAGTTATTAGTAAAATAACTCGATTGTTAAAGAAATTTGCATCAAAATAAATGAAGTTCTGCAAAAGTACGCCATTTGTGGTGTGTAATTTTTAAAAAAAAAGAAAAGAATTTAAATTGCTGTTCGTCGACTGTAATGCTTAGATGAAATTTCGGCAACTCGAAATGTATATCTTTATTGAAATGACGCATTTTTAAAGCATTCGTATGTAATTTAGTTTAGACCTACATTATGCAATTTAGGAGTAACGTCACGTTTACCACCAAAACGAGATGACATAAGATGATCAACGGCAGAGTGGAAATATGTATCTGAACTAAAATTTGTTCAGAATTACATGCAGTCTAGCTCTGGCATACTTGAAATTCGTTATCACTACAAGTTTCTTGAATGAAGATTGTTTTTGCGAACCTGGATTAATTGAAATTACCTCATCTGCGTTTTGACTAACGCAGCTTTCATAACATGTGCATTGGGCTTTCGGACTTCTAGTTTTATCACCCATGGCATGTTTTCATGATGAGTGTTTCTGAATTATTGGACTCCCCCACCAGAAAGTGTGAGGGCAATCTCAGTTATGTCATTTTACATTGAGTGTGTAAAATGAATAGCTAAAGCAGGTAAATGATAAATTCTTATTCAGCCACTCTAGTCTCAATTAGTTAGATGAAAATAACAGTTCTGAAAATACACACACACAGGTGACACGCGAATATCTAGTTAAAGGTCAGTCTGAATTATAACTCTTATGGCTAGAGAAAACAACGCGTTTGCTTAATTAGTTTCACTTGTTAAACTTGTGAGTAAATACTGACTGATGAAGGCTATCGATATGTTTAGCCGAAATATATCGGAAAAAGAAAAGTACTGGAACCATGAAAGCTGCGTTAGACAAAACGCAGATCAGGCAATGTCACTACAAGTTATTTGATTCATAAATATCGAGAACCAGTTAAAATTTCCTTCCTAAGTAATCTATCAAATAATTAATTTGCAATTAAATATATTTTGCATGAAATTCCTTTTGGTCTTCAATTTACATTTCAATCATATGAAGTATTAAATTCATCGATGCTAGATTGTCAATGTCTATTTAAATCAGGGCACAAAACTGTATTTTAGAACAAATAAATTGTGTCAGAGACGAATTGTCGGCATACAAAAGATTGACTGTATTTAAAAATTTTTAATTCCTTTAAAGTTCACAAAAATACAGCTCAAATATATTTAAGTCCATAATGTTTAAAAAGAAGAAAGAAAATAACAAAACTAAACACCTCGTGAAATCGAGTTTACGAGCTTGAAATAAATACCAATTCTATTCTATTTAACCAGTTACATAATACAATAAAACAAGCGTCAGTCACACGTACTGACTCGTATCGATCTTCCACGATCATCATTAGAGCATGATGGAAAATTGACTAACGAGAATCAAACCGCAATGCATAAATAAAGAAAACAAAACTAGATATGTGGCATTGATCTATAGTAGTCTTGCTTACATTGTACATGACTGGCAATGTTATACGATTAAACAATCATTGATTGCACAGAAGTTCGTAGCATTTCTTTAAGTCAAGTTTGTGAGCTTGAAATAAACATCAATCATATTACATTAAACAAGTGGCACAACATAGCAGATAATAGTAGTTTATCTATCGGATCACTAGTTGGAATGTTAGGTCTAAAGCGACGCCATATAGGATTCAAATGAAGAAAAGGCCAATAAAAACCTAATTTAGTATATAATTGAAAATTGTGTGTGTAGTATAAT
>JAQBSW010003372.1:0-22500 GCA_029291075.1 Eudiplozoon nipponicum | reverse complement strand
TAAACACTTTTTTTAAATTTCTACGCCAATTGTTGAAAGTCGAAAACGGACACTGGCGTATATAGGTAATAAAAATGTTTATATCTCAGGAAAATCGAATTAGAGCCATCATGTGGTAATTCAAAGTTTATTTTAAAGCTTTTCGTGTATATATTTAAACAAAATATATCTCATAAATAGTCGTTATTTTTAAATTACTTTTTCCAAGTGCTAAGAAATTATTATTGCTAAGGGTATAGGGCATAGTTTTTTAAAATTTTTGCTATTGATTTAATTAGATCTATACATTTTATGGTCATTTTTTTACAAAATTTCATGAATTTCATTTTTCGTATAAAATTTGCTGCGTGCTTCGTGAGTGTTAATCAATTTCGTAAAAATTACAATATCAGAGATATAGCGTAAGTAATGTGAGCAAATTCCTGTTCTCTAATGCAACATTGTCGCCTTTTTGCCATCAAATTTCCCACAACTATGCAGAAATGTTGTACATTTCCTTATCTTTTCTAAGGCGCCTCACGAAATTACTTTAAATGCATCTGTCTTAAACTGTTTACCTTTAACATGAAAGACCTCTAGGCAATATGTTTTTTAGCTGACCTTAAACATTAATCAACATACTCAGCTTATCTGCAACTCATTGTATACCATCTGTTCAATTTACATGTCCCATTGGAGTCAAAGGTTACAATTGTTCCATTGTTAAGTAACACTGACCCTCATTTGTGTTTAGCATTGCTACGGCTAATGTAGACGTCTAACACTACGCGAAGTACATTTTCCATCTGGCCAACCAATTTTCAGAAACTGGCATATTTAATCGATAGACAATATAATAAATTATAGCTTTGGAAAATGAACAAAGGAATGAGTGAATTATTGCATATTAGCTTGCATTAATTAATAATTTGGCTATTAACTAGGTGCAATCAGGACAGAAATGATCGAAATGAATCGGATATTTGGAATTCCGGCGCTGATTTACAGTTCCTTGTAAAATTTCATGAATACATGTGATTGAACTTGGCATGGTGCTGCCCATGCACCAGGTTTTTTAATTAAAATTAAGTTCATCATTACAACCATCGTATTTAGCATGATTGGAAAATATTTTTCGGGCAATAATAAATATAATAACATTTCCTAATTTTTTAAATATATCTCATCTATTTAAAAAAAACCTCGTAGTCACCAAAAACACTGGAGTCATGTTATATTGTGAGAAGAATTTCTCGTAAGATATTTGTGCGATAACTCCCATGTTGTGACTACTTGCGATAACATGTGGCTCCATTTTGAAGCATAACTTCGTAACGCCCCAGTATGCTAATAGTTAAGAATTGGAGCATTCTGCAATTAATTGATATTTAAATGTTGTCGAACTGTCTCCTACAAGCAAAAGTATAGGTACCTAGTTTGTTTAGTTCTTGGAACATTCTACTCTAAAATCGATATTGCATTCCAATACCAAGATAAGCAACGCGCCGGTTACGAGATAGAACAACAATATACTCATGAATAACTAATTGGGTAAATTTATCATTGAAATGAATCATAAAACTTCGATTAATGAAGGGATAGAATTTAGGTTCCAATTAACATCATTTGTCACATTGTGCGAGATTATTAAATGTACAAGTTAGCTAATAAAATCTTATTTGGACGTTAAAAATGGCTGGAAATTTTGTGCAACGAGTCTCCAGAAAACTCTGAAATTATTGCATCTAAATGGTGAAAAAATTTTAAAAGTATTATAAACAATTTTTCAATGCCCTTTTAGAGCTAATCACAGATTAGTTAGTAGTTTGATTCATAGAATGTGTTGAACTATGGACTGACAAAGGAACACGATAGGGAGTCTCGAATATTATCAGAATAAAATAAGAACTAGGAACAATTACTTGTTATAGAAAAAGGAGAACAGGTAATGTTGCAACAACCAGTTGCACATCAAGTCATATCTTTCAAACTCCTTGAATAAAATAAAATTTATCTCGTCATTCTTTAAATCAAGTTTGCGAGCTTGAAGTAAGCACAAATCCCATTTTATTTAACCAGTCGTCGAATAACATAGCAAAACTACCGCCAGTCACACAGATAGATCCTCGCTAGTCAGTTTGTCGTCATACTCTGATGATGATCATGGAAGGTGGAAACGCATCAGTGCGTGCGACTAGCGGTAGTTTTGCTATGTTGTTCGATGACTGGTTAAATAAAATGGGATTGGTGTGTGTTTCAAGCTCGCAAACTTGCTTTCAAGAATTTTCACCACCACACACGCAATCAATTATTGTTTAAATTGTATTTCCTATATATGTATATAATACTGTGTTTATTGAATAGATTCGTTACATTTTTGTTTAAACAACTAATTAAATTATGGAAGCATAGGTGGCATGTTATAGAGCGTTTTTGATTAGCCAATAGTTTTTCAACTTTCAATAATTTTATTAAATCGAGTGCGCACAGTGGGTTTGAAAGTTTTTAATCTGTATAAGCGGCCACTGCTCGGTTTTATTCACTCTAAATTCGAATAAAGTTGGGTAATCAATTAGGAATTTAACTTATTAAATGGTCATTCTGGAAGTAGCAGTGTATAAATTAAATAAACTGGATGAAAAACTGCAATAAAATGATTTCTATTATGAATGGCAGACTGTAAGGGCAATTGGGCTAAATGATGTTGGAGTGTGAAGTTGCGAGTCTACAGACATTTAAGATTTCATCAGATTTCCTGGTGCTGAGTATGCAGTAGATCGACATATCTGCTTATGTATGTATGCATGTATACAGCTGTATATATCGAGATTGTTCATAATCTTCTTAATGCTGGCAAAGACACCTATTGTGCAAATCTAAAGAATTCTTTTACTACCTGAACGGGACCAAGGTTGTCGATCAGCACAATCTTGATCTTGCGTAAAGCACATCAACTTAAACAGTGTGACTACTCGTAGTATAGTTAACTCATAATCATATAGCTTTACAAACATGACATTTATAGCCATGTTTTTTTATTTAAAACAGCCGAATTTGCTATTCTGCATCATCACCATAAAAATGTTAAATTATTGTGATATGCCGAGGCTTCACTGACGCAAAACCGATATTTGAGTTCATTCAATACTATCCGCAAGCAGAACGTAGTGACCCTGACAAACCTACGCGCATGCAAAATAAATTGCTTGCGTGATTCTTTTATTGAGACGCCCAATGTCAATGTATGTTTAATTACACTATATGCCGACTGCATTCTCTTATTTTTTTAGTACTGATTTAACAACAGTAACTGCTACCTCATCTTTCAATTAATTTATGTCACGCAATTTATATATATATATATATATATATATATATATATATATATATATATATATATATATATATATTATTAGTTCTAACTGAGTTGACAACCTGGTTCCTATTTGATGAATTACCTTTGCAACCTCGTGCATATTTATTTTTATTTATAACATAAATATTCCAAAAACTTTATTATGTTATGATATATATATATATATATATATATATATATGGATGTACGCGTGTGTATGGTACTTCACGACTTCATTTACAATATCCGCATTTGGAAAATTTAATCGAAGAATTAATTGAGATCAAACAGCTTAGATCCTACTGTAGTTTATCTATTCACGTCGGTTCATATATATTACCAAAATGCGTGCATCATTTCTTATCTAAAAAAATAATTACACAGGAATTTTTGGACATATATAGTGATTTAATAGTTATCAAGTTAATGTCGATTCTCGACATATAAGCCTGATTTTCCACGGTTCGTACACTAACAAATAAGTGTTAATTATCTACGTTATGAGTTAAGCAATCGAAAGTATGATAGTGTTGAGAATATAGTAATCATCATTAGCTTTATTATCGACATTTGTATTATCAACATCATTATCATCATCATAGTCATCCTCTTGCTCCTCATCATGATCATTATCATTATCATTTCCATCACTATTTCCATTGCCATTATAATCATCATCATTATCAGCATCGTCACTGAATACATCAATATATCAGCACTTATATACCAACGGTTCGTTGTCGGTTAATAACGAACATTATGTGTTGGCTATTAAAACAAGGTAGATAAAAATTGCCTAACTTGTGTGATAATTAAAAATGGCTGAGTTCAAGTTGTTTTGTTCGTTTTCGGATTTCTTTCTAGGAATCTTTTGTCGGTCCCCTGTAAAATCCAAGTCTCATAAACAAGCTAATGAAGGAAGATAAAAATGATTACTTTACAAGTGGTAGTAGTACCAGACCTACGATAAAAGTGTATGGGATTATTCATGAATGCGTTTGCGTTTAAAATATACTCAATTAGAGCTTTAATATAATTCAAACCGTATAAGAATTTTTGGTTAATTTTGCGCAACCGGATGTTCGTAGTTAACGTTACTTTACTTCTCATGACTACATTTTGCTAAAAAGCTTTCGGTAGTCATTTCCGACTATCTTCTTCAGATGACGACAAACCAGTCACATATTAACAAATGAGAAAGTTTGTGCGACCAGGTAAACATATCGGTTAAATCAAGGATGCAATTTTGATATAAACACCTGTCCCATTATGTAAATTCATTTGTTAGTATAAACTAAGAATTTTATAATGTGGAAAAGGCTCGATCCATAACAAGTAATTTCGTTAAATTGAATGGCCTTGTGCGAAGATCACAGTCGGCATGTATGGATTTGCTGTGGCATTAGATGTTCAGATGTAGTTGTAATTCTAAATTTTGAAGAATTTTTGTCTGTATTGAATCCATTGTGTTGTATGCGGTACCGGCCGCGGTAATTTGAATGCCTGTGTTGCTACAATTTACAGTCCCCGATTTTTTTAAAACATTCTATTGGTGTACTTTATAGGCTCTCTCTCCCTTTCTCTCTCTCTCTCTCTCTCTCTCTATATATATATATATATATATATATATATATATATATATATATATAGAGAGAGAGAGAGAAGAAGAGAAGTTGACTTGAAGTCACATTGCCAGGGCCTCAATATTAAATTACCTTCATTATTGCTTGAATAAATATTCGTACATGCTGTCCATTTGTTCCACATTTCTTCACCAAATGTAGTGATTTTATGGTGTAGTAGCGGCTGATAACAGTGGTTCGCCAGTGAACACGGAACAGATGCGTATATGAGACTATATTTTGTGTTCATGCTGACATTGGTATACCTGTCAGATATTTCTTGAATGATTGGAAATTGGGATCAATCGGATCTTTGTGAAACTGATAGTGCAAAGAGACAGCTCATTAATGTATCTCATGAAAAAAATTGTTGGTATACAATTCTAGTCCTATTCTAACTAATTTGTTACTAGGTACGCAATATCTAATAACAACGGTATATATTTTAGTTATTTGCAACAAAAAATATATAGCAATCATCGCTGTCTAATTTCTCTATCTACGTCTCAAACTCAAATGCTGGGATTTTTTACATATCCTAAACACTAAATACCTAGTTAATTATACGAACATTGGTTGCGCGGGCAGTGATAACAATTACACTAATCAAGGTTGCGATCTTGATATAAGCAACTGACCCATTAATTACTTACATATGCCAGTATAAAATAATAATTGTATGGTGTAGAAAAGGCAACTCATTCAGTAGACCGGTTTCGTCCTTTTTCGGAACTCATCATGTACTGGCCAGAATTTGCCTAGTAAGATAACATTTGCCTTGTAATTTGAAATCAAGTAATGAAGATTAGTGTCAGTAGCTGAAGATGGTATTGACACTAAGTTGTATGCGTAATCATTTTGCGTGATACTTGTGAGATTTAACTTTGATCTGTTAATTGATTGGCGTCCAGTGACGCATAATTTTATTTCGTTTGAACTACCCCCAGTTATTGTATGCCCGCCCTAAATAGAATCATGTTCAATGTCAGACGTATTATCTTATTCATATTTACATGTAGCTGAACTATCCCCTATTCTCCATTATAATTTGGTTTAATGTGTCATCCACATAAAATCATTTAGGCTGATTTCATACACTCATATTTCAGTAAGGGTCTAATATTATGACAATGGTTTGAAATGTTATTGCATTTGACTATATTGTTATAAAACGTTTCACAAATTTTATGTTAAAGTTATTTGTCGTACATTCCTGCATAGTTTGAAGCCCGGAAGGTAAATGCTCAATATTAGTTATTATATTACTAAATAGTGTGTGTGTGTGTGTGTGTGCTTGTGTGTGTGTGCGGCTCAGTGGTTGGAGCAAAAGATTGCGAAACATAAGAACCCAGGTTCGAGCCCTGTCCTTGACAATTTCTGGACAGTACATGATGAGTTCCCAATAAGGACGAAACCGGTCTACTGGATGGATTGCCTTTTTTACACTATGCAAATCTTAGTTATACTGACAAATGTATTTACAAAATGGGTCAAGTTTTTATATCAAGATCGCAACCTTGATTAAAGTAATTGCTATCACCAACCGTCCAACCAATGTCCGCTAAATTATGCTAAAATCTACCTTTAACACGCATGAGCCAATATACGGAGGCTGAAGTTTTTCAATTCCACTCATTTATACAATACGTCCTTATGTTCATAACCATACTATATCCACAGTATATCGGTATGGATCAATAGAAATACATACTTGGTTGTTAATAAGCTCATTTATATGCTGGTAACATATTTCAAACAAAGACTGGAATATATTTATTAAATATGGGACATTAAATTTAGCCCTTTGTTTTTAAAATCTGCTAATTGCAGATGCCTATAACATACTCTAAACCGTAATTTATAATTCGTTGAGCAATTCTGTACCAAATCATGTTGCTTTCACCAAGAAAGAGGATTATTAGAACATCTTTGAAGAAAAGTTGACATATAAAATGCATGTATTCGTAAAAAGTAGCACTTTGGCCTATTATGCATTATTAACTAAGGAAAATAATGCCTCTCAGGCATTCTTTTGAGGAAAAACTCACATGTCTGCTCGCATGTATTAGGTATGACTAAATTGCAAGAAATTTATGCAAGTATGTATTAGGTGTTGCGAACCTAGTAACAAATTAGTTCAGTTGTGACCAGAAGGATAAACCAAAGGCAGCATGAACGGAAAGTATAATCTCATGCACATTCGTTTCGTGCTTACTGGCGACTCATCAGTAGGAGCCGGTTTTACGTCCTTTAACCACTATATATTTTGGTCAAGAATGTGGGATAATTGGACGGTACAATGCGGTACACAATATATATATATATATATGGCTAAAGCTGCAAAAACTATCGTTTGTGACTCCATAGAAATTGTGCAGCCGATATTTCCTTTCAAGTTCAATGTATGCGAGACTGCTAGAGGTAAAAGCCGCATATCTAAATTTGATTTCCATATATATTCAATGCGGTTTGATCATTGATAGTCAGTTTTCCGTTGTACTCTGATGAATATCATGGAATGTCGAAACGCGTCAGTGCGTTGCGACTGGCAATAGATTTGTTATGTTGTTCGACGACTGGTTAAATACAACGGGATTGGTGTTTACTTCAATCTCGCAAACTTGATTTAAGCAAGTGTTATCGCCTCCCGAGCAATCAATGATGATTAAACTATTCTTTTTGAGCTTAATATAAACACAAATCCCTTTATATCTAAAATTTATGTAATTTTACTCTTCTGTGCACCTGGTTAGTTACAATAGGTTTGGTGTTTATAGTAAGCTCGCAAACTTGACTTAAATAATTGATAAAGTAATGTTGGATAATTGAACGGTGCTATATGAACATAATGACGAGAACTACCACGAAGCAGTTAATTATGTACAACTACGCACTTACGAACGAAGTCATTGCTTTCTCACATAATTTGTCGTGATCTGTTTCCGATTAAAATCATATTAGTAATTCTGTCGAATTTTTAATTAGAATACAATCATGATCTAGTAAAATGATGAAATTTATGAAATACGAGAAAAATCAATAACAACTTTATTTATTTACGTTGCTCAAACTCTTATTTTCATGGTACATAACATATACACAAATGAAGTCATTAAATGTTTTAAAGCGTTTCATGATACAAATTTCCAAGATATATGGAAAACATGAGTATATTTAGTACGCATGAGTTAGTGACTACAATATGCTTGAAATCATTTTTGATTTGTTTCTAGCTGGTAAATGATCCAAATTTAAACGTTTGATTATTATTCCTGTGGTTTAATTGCAAATACATTCATTGCACTTCGTTAGGTCATATGTTCAAACTCAATCAACAGTCAATCCTTCAAACTAAAATTCATTGACTTATTAGTAACGAGTTGCATGCCTTCTTTGATTGGTAATATACCTATTAAAATCTGTAATGTCTCGAGTTGAATAACCCCACACACCTACTTTGTAATGAATAATGATACAATCCAGAGCAAGTTAAGAGGTAAGATATGAAAAGGTAGAAAATGTCTCGCAGCTAAATCCTCCAGATGCACTTTGAACCATTTAAAAAAAGCTTCGTTAATGAAGCCGGTCCTTAAGACGTATTGTATAAATATCAAACACTTATAAAACGCAAGCAGAACTCACTTTATTCAAGACACAAAGCTAAATAATGCGGATGAATCTTGTGATTTATAAAATCAAGAGTCTGTAGGTATGAATCACGAAGAATGAACAAATTGTGCACAGAACATATAGGAAATACTTTCATCTGAGGCAAAACTATCAATGGAATTGAAATATTGGACAAATATGGAGAAATTCTCTTATAATTGTTGTGATAAAATGATTGTCCCTGTAAATTTATTGTGAAACATACATAGATAGATCAGCACACATTCGATAAAATTGGACAATAAATAACTTTAGATAGTGTGGCTTAGTTAGCCATCTAATAGAAAAGGAGAATTGACCTGCGCTGAAAGCATCTTGTTGAGTAATGCCGGTTTAATAATGCAGGGAATTCTTTCACGTGCACTTCAACTGGTATAAATGTTAACTAATCAGGAACATGTGGAAAAGAAATGGTAACGTTTTATTTATCTTTAGATCAATTAAATGGCGAGGATTTATACATATATTAATTAGTTCATTAGTAAATTAAAGATGAAGTGGCTGTTTTCGAAAGTGTTTAGAGATAGTTGAATTATACAAAGCAAATTGGGATGATGCAATAGATTCCAGGACTTCGTGGCATGAACGTTTTCGAATTTGCCGATAAGACATTTTATATTGAATAACTAACGAAAAAGTGTAAACATGTGGGAGAAAGTCTTTACACATAAGCAGTACTCTAAAAGTATATCTAAACTTCCAACATAGATATTGAAATCAAAATTAATCTACCAAAGACACTTTTAAAAAGATAACATTATTTAAAAATTAGAGTTAATTTATTTTTTCTCGTAGACTGCATGAAATACGAATGCGCATATGTTAATTACATCCGCAAAATTTATGGGGAAAATGAAAGTAATCTAGAGCATGAACGGAAAGTATAATCTCATGCACATTCGTTCCGTGCTTACTGGCGACTCATCATTAGGAGCCGGTATTACGCCCTTTAACCACTATATATTTGGTTGAAGAATGTGGAATAATAGAACCGAACAATCACCTAGACGAATACGTAAACCTGCAATAGTGAAGCTAACATCATATAAAGTCTACGACAATGCGACCTCAACGCTAACTCACACTTTATAATATATATTCCGAGTGCGTAAAGGATACTACCACAATGGCTATTGTGTTAGTAACCGATACCAACATTATAGTACCGAAAAAGTACATGGTACTAACATGATGGATATCAATATACGCTATAGTTCACATTCTTCGACCAAATATATAGTGGTTAAAGGGCGTAATACCAGCTCCTACTGATGAGTCGCAGTAAGCACGAAACAGATGAACATGAGATTATACTTTCGTTCATGCTGCCTTTGGTTTATCCTTCTGGTCACAACTGGGCTAATTTGTTACTAGGTTCGCAACACCTAATACATACTTGCATACTTACATAATCTAGAGCATGTTTTTAATATGGACAACAGATATAACCGAAATATATGACTCATATATGAAGCCCTTTACCCGCAATACAGTTCTCATCAGAGACAAAAGTATTTGCTGAGAAGATCAGTGGGATTCATAGTTTTTGTTTTTTCTTTAAATTTTGACGCATCTGGGTACTTCTTTCCCTTACAGCATAATGCCCTTATGATTTTAATGGCGAACAAATCTTCCGTTTATTATAATCAAGGTTGCGGTCTTGATATAAACACCTGACCCATTAATTACTTACATATGTCAGTATAAACTAAGAATTGTATAGTGTAGAAAGGAGCCGTTCGATTGTTTTCTATATACATTGGTCTTTACATTTGTTTTATCCTTCTTGTAAAATTTAAACCAATTTGTTAATTGGTGCGCAGCACCTAATACATAATTGCATATACATCCGTTCTCCGCCAAAACAGTACATAACTGTTATATATTTAATAGAATGATGCCATGATTACCGCGAAATGATATAACTGATATTGATCAAGGCCATAATGTATGGATTTGCTGTAGTAACATGTGGTCAGATATAGTTGTAATTCTCCATTTTGGTGAAGTTCAGCATACACTAAACTCCATCGTGTTGGTACCATATACCGACATGCCATCCATAGCATTGATACCATGTATCGACACGGCAGCTATGGTGTTGGTACCATGTATATTGTATGAAATTAGTTCATTACTTTAGGTCTACACGTTAGTATAGGAGATAGTACCGTCTTATTTTCCCACATTCCTCACCCAAATATATAGGGGGTGTAGGGCGTAATACCGGCTCCTAATAATGAGTCGCCAGTAACCAGGAAACAAATGTTCACGAGATTATACGTTCCGTTCATTCTGTCTGTGGTTTATCCTTCTGGTCATATTTTACTAATATTTTACTAGGTGCGCTTCACCTACTACAGAATAACATTTATATTTGTTCTCCACCAATAACAGCATCTAATTGAATTATGTAATATTTACCGCGAAATGTGATAACTGATGTGAATTAATTAAATTAATTAATTCTAGATTGCATGTATTTGCTATAGTAACAGATGTTCAGAAATATTTGTAAAACTCAATTTTGGTGAACTTTAGCATACATTGAAATTCATTGTGTTCGTACCATTTACTGACTCGGCAGCCATTATGCTGGTACCATGTACCCCTTTGGGAGCACAAATTTTGTATTGGCTACTAACACAATAACCATGATCCTCACCCAAATATATTGTTGGTAAAGGGTGTAATAACGGCTGTGTCTGATGAGTCACCAGTAAACACGAAATGATTGTACACAATTGCATGCTGTTTATGTTCGTATGCATATATGACATATATTCGTAGAAAATTATTATTGAGTGGTCATTCTGACTTACATTACTTTACCACTTTTATTGTTGTGTTGGGGCTTATTGCTACATCTACAGAGTAACAGTGTGAGCTAAATTGGCTCCTCCAATTTAGTTTCATATTTTCTTTATGTTGATCCTACGCATCATCGTTTTCATATATCTACATCCTTGGTGAATGCAACCTTCGAATCAATTATATATATATATATATATAAACCTATAAATAGATATGAAATGCCTAATACATAACGCGCATATATAAGCTCATCTCAACTGAACATATTTATTTAAATATTACCCCTTTAAATTTTAACTCTTTTGCACAACTGTTTTTTTCTGGATTCCACACTGGGCCAGTTCGCAGCTCCTTATACAAACGGATTCTGTAGAGCCCAATGGAATTCTGGGCACACAGCTCGAGGGCTATGTGGTACCATTGCTGTTGCTTTTAGCGTAGACGCCTGATAAACATGCATCAACGCACGACAAAAACCCACCTGCTCGCAAAATTGTCTCGTTCGGCGTACAGTTAGTTCAATTATGATTGCACCCAACCGCACAAATTCAGCTGTCCAAATATAATTGATTGCATCTACTACCGTTTGAATATATTTATGATCTATTAGATATTTGTAAAATTTGGTAGGAGCATCAACCAAGATTTTTCCTCTACATAGTTAAAGCTAACAAATATAAAAATATTTTTTGAACACATTGCTGCAATTCCAATCATATTCGTGCGGTAGGATATAGAATAAGATAATGAAGTCAATTCGTGCGCACCGTCGATGCATAAATTATTTAATAATAACTGCACATTTCTAGGATAAACATGTACAAGTTTATCGCTTGTGCGACCTTTACATAAGCCACATCGTTTAAGATAATAACTTATAGGTCGCACTCATCTTCGTTTTTTAATAAAGTACTGCATGACATTTTATGAAATATTATTATTATCATTATTATTATTAGTAGTAATATTGTCATAAAATTTAATAACCTTATTTGGATTATCATTTACACTAATAATAATATTTTGTTTTCATTGAGGATGCTGATATGCTTGATATGGGACAAATTTGCTGAAGTAAACAATGCACATCTCGATTTATCCAGGCTGTGTATAATAAGCCAAAGGGCAATATTGACATCGGAATTGTATATTTCAAAAGTTACAGATTCTTGCCCATCATTCAGAAGGCACGCCCTCATTCTACCAAATTACACTTCATCTACATATGACATTAATTCACTTATAAAATCCTGCATGAATGCACGTCTTTAGGTTGCGTTATATACATATATATACCTGTGTCCATGTAAATGTACATTTACATGCATATATATGCATACGTGAAGTTATATATATATATATATATATATATATATATATATATATATATATAATTTTATGAATACCATTTCGTAACATAAAATGATATTTAGACTGATAGACAGTTTCGTGGCACAATTTAAATAAATAAAATAGTGTTTTCCCATCTGAAACCGCTTCCTATGTTATAGCCTTTATAGTTGTTTTGATCGTGCGCAAACGATGAAGAATTCCATAACGGCAGGTATGATCATATTGTTCTGTGTATTAATAATCTACTATTTAAAATTGATGGAAAGCCAAATATAGATACATATATGTGCGAACTACTCGGTTTTCCTCTGGTAGATTTCTGAATAATATTGACTCATAAGGTTTGTCAACAAAGCCTCTTATAATGACTTAATTTGTCGCTTGTTTCTGAAGTATACTTAGACATCGAAGCCTGCATTGTGTGTTAACTTTATTCTGTATTTTGGTAGTGGGCCGCATTACAAGATAAATAATATACAGCTAGAAGAGCAGTCGTCCAACTAAACTATCAGTCCAGTAATCCATCACATTGGCCTCATTAGCCTAGCCAGCAGAATTTGTGTAAGAGTATTGAAACTAATTTAATCTGTCTTCCGTAACTTTATGTAACGGAGAAAGCACTTCGAAAAGCGGATTAAATGTGTTGCACTAGCTGAAGTCTGTTTTACAAGACTGTCCAAAATCAAAATTTCAATCTTTTTAAATAATATTAATTATTCTCAATTCTTAGAGCTAGTATTTTGAAACATCTCGCTTGACGAAAGATGAAACCAGGTACTGAACCATTATGGGTTTCACAAATATTTCGGAGGGACACTTTAGCTTTCAAATCAACCACACAAAACAAGTTTAGACAGGGATTTCTCCATTAAAAGAGCCCTGTCCGCGGCAAATTCTGGCCAGTACATGATGAGTTCCCAATAAGAACGAAACCGGTCTACAGGATGAATTGCCTTTTCTACACTATACAATTTTTAGTTTATACTGACATATGTAAGTAATTAATGGGTCAGGTGCTTATATCAAGATCGCTACCTTGATTATAATAATAATGAAAATCACTTGTTTAAAAAGTCTGCGATTATGCGGGTGGTAACGACAATTCTTTAGTCAAGTTTGTGGGCTTGGTAGAAACAACAATCTAGTTTTAATTACCCAATCACGCAACAAAACTAAACAACCGTCAGCTACTGGCGCATTGCAACCTGTCATGGTTATCATCAAAGCATGAAGGCCACCTAACAAAAATTATGAGACTACAATGCATTTATAACGAATAGAACATAATATATTTGGCTCACGCATTACGTTGTCTAACATACGTAGTGCTTTTATATAATTAAATGATTATTGGTTACGCGGGCGCTAATTAAATTAATTAAATCAAGATAACCATCTTGAGATAAACACCTGTCCAATTATGTAAATATATTTTTCAATATAAACAAAGCATTGTATAATGTATAAAAGGCAATTCATTCAGTAGACCTGTTTTGTCCTTATTGGGAACCCATCACGTAGTGTCCAGAATTTGCCGCAGACAGGGTTCGAACCTGGATACGTTTGTTTCAGAATCCATGTGGCTCTAATCACTTAGCCATCCTGACGCACACTACACACAATTTTCAGTAATATAATATATGATGTTGCTTAGTTAGCCTTTCTTTTAGATAGAGTTAATATGGCATACCTTTAGGCATAAAGTTCCAAATAGCCATCCCCAAGGAAATTTGAGCAAAGCCAAAATTATGAGTTAGAATAAAATGGAAAATATGTGTAGCATTTTTGCAATAGATTCCGAAGCAGACGTGCCCAGATTCGAGCCCTGTCTGCGGCAAATTCTGGACAGTACGTGATGAGTTCCAAATAAGGACGAAACCGGTCTACTGGATGAATTGCCTTTTCTACATTATACAATGCTTAATTTATACTGACAAATGTAATTTTATTGTGCTTGACTGGAAATTTCGGTTGAACAATGTCTCTGCTTTCGCACGCATAAAACTGTCGCACATATCGGAATGTGTATAAGTTATAAGGTTATAAAACCATTGATTGTGAGGTTGGCGATAAACATTATTATTTACATGTCAGCGAGACTGCTAGAGGTGAGAGCCGCATATCTAAATTTGATTTCCATATATATTCAATGCGGTTTGATCCTCGATAGTCAGTTTGCCGTCTTACTCTGATGATGATCATGGAAGGTCGAAACGCGTCAGTGCGTTGCGGCTGGCGGTAGTTTTGTTATGTTGTTCGACGACTGGTTAAATACAATGGGATTGGTGTTTACTTCAAGCTCGCAAACTTGATTTAAAGAATTGTTACCACCACCCGCGCAAACAATTATTGTTAAATTGTGTTGCCTATATATGTATATGTGGCGAAAGCTGCAAACAGTTAATGTTCGTGACTGCATAGAAATTGTGCAGCCGACATTTCCAGTCAAGTTCAATGTATGCGAGACTGCTAGAGGTGAGAGCCGCATATCTAAATTTGATTTCTATATATATTCAATGCGGTTTGATCCTCGATAGTCAGTTTGCCGTCGTACTCTGATGATGATCAAGGAAGGTCGAAACGCGTCAGTGCGTTGCAGCTGGCGGTAGTTTTGTTATGTTGTTCGATGACTGGTTAAATACAATGGGATTGGTGTTTACTTCAAGCACGCAAACTTGATTTAAAGAATTGTTACCACCACCCGCGCAATCAATTATTGTTTAAATTGTATTGCCTATATATGTATATGTGGTGAAAGCTGCAAACAGTTAATGTTCGTGACTGCATAGAAATTGTGCAGCCGACATTTCCAGTCAAGTTCAGTGTATGCGAGACTGCTAGAGGTGAGAGCCGCATATCTAAATTTGATTTCCATATATATTCAATGCGGTTTGATCCTCGATAGTCAGTTTGCCGTCGTACTCTGATGATGATCAAGGAAGGTCGAAACGCGTCAGTGCGTTGCGGCTGGCGGTAGTTTTGTTATGTTGTTCGACGACAGGTTAAATACAATGGGATTGGTGTTTACTTCAAGCTCGCAAACTTGATTTAAAGTATTCAAACATATGTTTGAATAAAAATTTGTAAATAATTTGAATCTGGGCACTCGACGAAATCAGTTTACCAAACACAAAGTTATTAAATTTAGGCAGATTTCTCAAAATACCTTGGCTTAACGAAATATTTATGCCATTAATACTGAAGAGTAGGCAGTTTTATAGAGCAAGTTTAAAGCAATGGACGTAAATAGACTGGGAAACAGAACTCTACGACTAAAACAAATGAAACACTCAGAAGATTTTGCACGTAGAATATTTCGACGCGACTTCGCACAGCTTTATACATGGAAAGGTGTAGAGAAAGTTGTTCAAATACCGGAATACGAAATTGTTTTTTATATCAGATATTGACAAACTTCCTTTAAAGTTTATAAGAAACATTGCTTCCTGCTTCCATTTTATGCTAATCTAGAGCTGTCTGAGAAAATAGCGACTTTCTCGATAATCACACTTTGGGAAAACAAAATATGACTATGCATAAGCGATAGGATTCCTTAATTATCGTCTGGCTATAACTTTTTCATTGATGATCAAATTCCTGTAAGAATCCAAGATCGAAAACCCTGACAAAAATTATCCCCCTAGCCTATAATGGACATTCATTAGTGGCATCATGAACTACCTATACATTCATTTATTTATACATCTAATATAACGCCCATTCGTCCATTCATCAGTTCATCTAATCTATCATTTATACACTCATCCCTTAATCCATCTGTCGAAACTTCAATGCATCATTCATTCATCCAATCATCCATTCAGTCATTTATTTAGTGAGCCATTCAATTATTCATGCACAATAATATTCATTCACTCGTTGTCAAATCATTTCCGCTGTTGTTGACATAACTCTCACTACAGAATCTCATATTTAGCTATTACGTAGTGCTAGATTTATTTTAAATGATTTCATCTATTTTTCCCATTATATATGTATACATCTGTTAGTATAAATTAAACATTGTTTAATGTAGAAAAGCCAATTCATTTAGTGAACAAACAACTGGGGTACTAGAATTATATTCGGCATCAGTAAATCGTTGAATACTTGGATGTTCACAACGTTTATTTAAACCAAATTCGCGGACTTCTGATAAGTGTCCTTTTCATTTTTCATAGTAGTTGTTCGTACCGATACGATTTTAACTTAAACGAACTATGGCTGCGCGGGCGATCTTGATATAAGCACCAATCTCATCATGTACAGACATTTTTATGTATAAACCAAGCATTGCATAATATGGGAAATGCTGTTAACTTCTCTGTTTGTCTGCACTGAACACCAGCAAACTAACTAACGTGGATAAAACCGAAATGTATATACAGGGAATTTACAATAGCTAAATCGGCTATTAAATTTAGTAGTCTCGCATATATTTTAATTGCATCCTATATCGGCTGCAAATTTTCAATGCAATCTAAGTTAGTCAAGTAAGCAATTGTAAGATTGGTGGGCGGGAATAAAAATTGTATAAATTTTGTTTGTGGAATTGAGATAATCCTGTTTCCCATTTCATATAACCAATGGCATAACCTATCAAAATTTCCGTCGGTCGCAATAAATCACTAGTGTGTACATTCAAGATCCTCTTCTGAGCCAGATGACTATTTAACGAGCATAAACCAGTATTATATATCATTTAATGAAAACCTGTAATGAGTCTGTCCTTATTTGATTTCCCGTTTACATTGTACTTTACTCGAATGTCGGCTGCACATAATCTATGAATTCCGGAGCATAATATTTTCACAGCTTTAGCATTGATTTTGCTTTTGATACTAAATAATATTCAATCTGATTTGTGACTTGAGGTAAACTCCAGTCATATTTTATCTAGTTTGCAGTTGATTGGTTGCTCAATTGCATGTTATATAAAACCTATCACATTCTGACGCCGATTTTACTATATTTGAATAAATTTAGTTTTGACCAATGTTTTAGTCGTCAATATAAGCTACGTATTGTATATGAACATAAGGAAACTGACGCCCTTATTAAGTACTTTTCATGTACTGTCCAAAATTAACCACGGATAGGGTTTGGACCTAGGCACGTCTGCTTCGATGTCTGTTGATGTAACCAATGAACCACCCTGTCGCACGATACACACTTTTCAGTTATATAATAACTAATGGCTCTTGGTTAGCTTTTCCATTAGTTGGAGTCTACATGGCATCATTTTAGACCTAAAGTTCCAAATAACCACCGAAAATCCGTCATAATAGAACAAACACCATGCAGCCTGTAGATGTAGTATTAGATAGATGTGTATAATTAAGCGAACATTGTTTGCTCTGGCTGCCATAATAAATAATTAAATAATGTTTGCGAGCTTTGTATAACATTTAGCCAATTATATATTTCTTCATTATAAACTAAGCAGTGTTGACAGAGCAATTCATTCACTAGATGGGTTTGAACCTTATTGAGACAGGGCTCGTACTAGCTCTTTTGTATGTTTTTTTATTTTCTTAAGAAGTTGTGTTAATATCGCTGTAGGATTTTCTGCCTATGTGCGCTCGTCATTGCTTAACAAAGTAACTTTACATACATGTTACCAAGAGTTATTTATATTATTGTCCTATTTTAATTCAGACGTTCCATTTTTAGAAGGTGCCACTTGGTTTACTCTGTCCATGTTTAACAAATAGTGTCGTTGGTGTGATGGCTTACTTTCAGAATAAGCACAAAAGGAAAAGGCCTTCCCCTCTGGACCAGTAAGTTACCGGAAGTATTATCTTTTCTAAATTCAAAGGTATACAACAGCAGTCTGATAGTAGTCACTCGTCTAAACAACTAAAATCATACCATGCATTGTCCCATTTTAATACAGACGTTCCATTTTTAGAAGGTGCCACTTGGTTTACTCTGTCCATGTTTAACAAATAGTGTCGTTGGTGTGATGGCTTACTTTCAGAATAAGCACAAAAGGAAAAGGCCTTCCCCTCTGGACCAGTAAGTTACCGGAAGTATTATCTTTTCTAAATTCAAAGGTATACAACAGCAGTCTGATAGTAGTCACTCGTCTAAACAACTAAAATCATACCATGCAACTAGGTTACTAAATTATCTTACTGGCCTTAACACTGAAAGCATCACGCAATGCGTCACAAAACCAAATAACCTATCTTTTCTACCGTGCCAATCTTATTTCTGTCTTTCTCTCTTTCTCTCACTGTCATTTAAGCACTCATTGATTGCTTAATGTCAATTTGTTTGGTATAGTGGTTGTATATGGCTGTCTGTACGTTTATCTGTCTCTCTCTCGCATGATGATGATTGTGCTTCTGTGATATTGTGCTTTGTGCAAGTAGTGAAATTTCCCGAATAGATTTTTCATTTCACGCACTGCTATTATGCACACAAAATGCACATCATATAGGATAATTTTTTAGATCCAATTGACGTCTATTTAGGTGACATTATTTTATTCGTTACTTCAAGAATTATTGTCCTCTTACGGCGAACATTGTGTGGTTTGTTGTGTTATTTTATTCAGTTTAATCCGTACGTTGTTTGGGCATACGACCAATGTGCTGGATACGAATTCAATAGGGATGTTCTCTTTTTGACCCCGCGTCTAATTCATAATTGTCCACCAAATAAATGTGACATGCACGAATTTACTCGTGCTATACAACACTTGTTAATTACATACACCTGGACACAAACGCACGCACAAAAGAAAACGAAAATATATTACGCATGCATAAAAGTTTAATTCACTTCAGCGATTTGTTATCTAAATTACACTATACGGTGTGCCTCTTTGTGATGCTGATCAATTAAACAACTGTTTTTGCTGCATTTTTTGTCGGTATGCGTATAATTGGTAGTGAACACAGACAATTAAACATTGAAAAGAATTTGCAAATAAGAAAGTGAACGCATAAATTGAATGAACCTCGGGTTTTGGCAACGGAAGTATACGCCAATCTATGTTCTTTTTTATTTCATTAATCGTTGTCGAATAACTGAATATGTGACATTACAATCCGTAAAGAAAAAACATACGTCCTAACTGTACCACTAGTTTGTAATTATTTTCAGAAAATATTATCAGATGGGCCGAGACCCTATTGTGATTGACATTGCATTTTGTTATGGTTTAATTGTGTGTATATATCGGGAAAACCTAGGCAAATTTCCATAGTTCCAAGTATTTAACAGCTTCATTAATTGAAACCCAAGACAACGTTTCAAATGTTTTGAAACTCTCTTTCGTCTGGAGTAATGCGATTTTAGTTTTGCATGGATTTCAAAAATTTAACGTGGATTTTTAACACTGATTGCGAGATTGTTTTGCACCACGGATTTTGTTTACTGTGAATTCTTAAATAACTTGATTTTTCTGATTTTCAATTAAAAAACAGTTGTCAAAATCATGAAAGAAATCAATTTACAAGAGGAGCGGCGCAGAATGCACTGTACATTGATAGCAAGCATTCTCATTATTCTAGTCGGTAAGCCAATAAGCTCATTTGAATTATGCATAAATAAGTGTATTTATCGAATTGTACGACAATGCTTAAATAACAATTCATTTTAAAACTAGTAACACATTTTAAAAGATGTATTTGCTTGCGCAGTGCTGTCCTTCTTGTTGTGGATTTGACCGCATTTTTCTTGTGCGGGACAATTGATAGCACTCATAGGTCGGTAAAATCTTGAATTTTCTTCATTTTCAGATGATGTAATTTTTGGCTTCAATTGATGGGTTCTCACTTGTCCCTTCTTCTTTAAGCCTTCAATTAGCTGATTGTCTGAAAATGACGTTGGAACAAGATTTGGTAAAAGAACAATGGAAAATCTTGTTCCAACGTCATTTTCAGACAATCAGCTAATTGAAGGCTTAAAGAAGAAGGGACAAGTGAGAACCCATCAATTGAGGCCAAAAATTACATCATCTGAAAATGAAGAAAATTCAAGATTTTACCGACTTAGTAACACATTTATTTTATGGCATGGGTTTGTAAAACAGCTTTATCCTTTGTATACGATCGATTTTGCTTAATTTTATCCACAAATTTAGTGGGGAAATGAAGACGGCAATTAATCTATGTATAATAGAAAAATATCGACCCCCTCAGTGTTCCTAGAAAATATGGAGTTCGGAAATGCCAGTGCACGAACAAATTGTCTTTCTGTACAGATTTGGACTAAGATTACGTAAATCAATATAGCCTTGAAATAGGGCGGCGTGCTCGCGCACATAGCTTTGAATGTAATTGGAAAAACGTTTTTTTGCCCACCTTATTTCTCCCTTATGTACAGTTTATAATGTGTTTTCTAAGTAAACGACTAAGAATTATTTGTTTACGTATTTGAAAACTAAATAAATTTATGCATAGTATATATATATATATATATATATATATATATATATATATATATATATATATATATATATATATATATATATATATATATATATAGTGTGTGTGTGTACATGCATAATTAAAACAGCAAGGTATGATTTTCTCTATTTTTTCGGGATAATATAAGCAGTGCACAAACTAAAAAATACAATTAAGAGGCTTAACTGTTGTTGTCCTTATCCGGCTTTAATCAATTTGTTGTCAGAACTGACGCGACGACATTTGTTTTCGAGTCTGGAAATTTACCCACTGTGATTAACAGCATATTTTAGGCAGTCGTCCCATAATATGGATCTAAATTGATAATGCGTTCGATTTAAATGTCCAAATATCCATCACCAATTTTTAATTATGGAGAAAAAATCATGCAAACTGAGTATGCGAATTTAGGTATATAATAATGTCAAAGTCTAATTGTATAAATTCTTGTAAACTAAACATTACACAATAGATTAATTTAAAGTCATCCACTTTACTATTTTTGTCCTTATTGGATTATCACAAAGAATTTTCATAAATTTCCACGGCCGGGATTCGAACCAACGTGAATTTAGTTCGTTGTGTAAAGCGATGTCGAACAGGAACCAATTTAAGTGTAGGCTGCTCACGTAATATTATGCTGTATTACAGAAAATCGCATTCAATAGAGCGCTTTGGTAGCGTATGTAAAAATTATTTTAGTCATGCTTTAGTTCAATTTTAATTCCCAAATTAGCGTGATACTTGTTTCATTTGGACAAATAAAAGCTGGCTAGTGGTAATTTTAGAAAGAATGACATAGTGAATATGATCCACTGGAATGAAAATATGACTAAGAAAGATAATTTGCTATACAGATAATAACATGTAATAATAACAGGTTACCATGGCGAAAGAGATCGTTTTTACTATTGAACTGAATGCATACATGTTTATTATATTTGTTATCATACGCTAGGCTTCGTTTAAACTAACAACAGCAGACTCGACATGAACGGGGAATACATGTGTTGGAGTCTGATACTCTATCCGCTGCGTAACTCGTCTCGGATATTACGTGCAATTCGAAGTTATGTAGAAACTTACGTTTCTGTTTATCTTTACTTTTAGATGGAACTCATTTTGTAAATTTTTAAGGCCAGATGGTCTGGTTAGCTACCAAATATCCTACATTATAATGCATAAAGTTTGCCAATTTGAGAAGTTATATCGATTTAAATTCCAGTAGCGAGATTTTGATTAAATTTATTTATTTTTTTTTTTTGAAATGCGAGCTTTAATAAAATTC